>CM074076.1:2102560-2250060 GCA_037178815.1 Barbatula barbatula | reverse complement strand
TTCTATACTCGTGTGTGTTTAATAATCTTTCTCCCTCTCTCTGTTTCTTTCTTCCTGTGGATGAGAAAACGCAGAGCTTCCCTGGTAAACATCACAAGAGGGTCCAGCAGGACAAGGAATAAACACAGAAGAAAGTGTGTCGGGGTGGGATGGAGGTGAGGGGGTTGTTTGCGGATATATGCAGGTTGTTTTGCAAGATTATTGTACCACAGAGTCTGAGCTGAGTTCATCTCCGCTCACAAAGCGCTGCTGTAAAGTGTCTTCAATAACCGGGAGAGAAAATCTTAAATGTGAGAATACATTTGCATCGCCAATTAACTTAAACATAACAGCATCATGTAAATGAGCTCATCTAGTCTTATGATGTCTGATGTCTGTATTTGCTGTCAAGGATATGAAAATGCCATCTTTCTTTTGCCAGACGCATATGGTGAATGTGATCTGCTCTCAGTTCATATTATATTCCAGTACAGCCGCAAAACATTAAAGAATTAAAGAAAATAAAAAAATGAAGACCCCTGAATTCAATCATTTCTCTATATATTGTGGTCATTTCAGTCCACACTCTTAAAAATAAAGGTGTTTAAAAAAGTTCTTCACGGTGATGCTAAAGAAGAACCATTTTGTTTCCACAAAGAACCATTTAGTCAAAGGTTTTTTAAAGAACCATCTCTGTCTTACCTTTTTATAGTCTGAAGCACCTTTTTTTCCACTTATGAAAACAAAGGTCCTTCGGATGTTAAAGGGGTGGTGCAACGGTGTCTCATGCATTCTGACTTCTTTACACTGTTAAACGTGTTATCTTCTCATGCTTGGCATGGTCATCTTGTCAAAAAACAAGTTGGACGTATGACGTTTTTTCTGTGCTGGATACACTCCCCCAGCGTTCGTACTGGTTTCGGAAAGTTTTTTCGAACATGAAAAATCGTTATGTAACAACTTTTCTTAGTCCCTTATTGGACAATTCTCCCGGAAAAGCACGAGGCACGCCCACGCATCAACCATGGAGAGCTGGACACGGAGCATGCGCACAAGTCACTTTCACTATATATAATCAAATACAGCTGTATTTGTCTTTTATAAATGTGATCAAACTAAAGACTCTGCGGATATTTACATTACATTTACATTTAGCAGACGCTTTTATCCAAAGCGACTTACAAAGAGTTCAGGGAGCAATAAGCGATACGACATACAAATAGGTGCTAATACAAAGATACTATTATTTGAAGGGTGCGATACTATTCTATAAGTACTCAAGATTAACATGAGGTATACAGAAACTGTCCGAGTTATGGCCACTTTAAAGGTTCTTCATGGAAACATTTAGACAAAATTGGTTCGGTTCGGCAGGAAAGAGAGCCGGGAGACCTCGCTAAAACCCCCTCGCCACAGTTATTCTATGGCATCATGAAGCACCTTTAATTTTGTCTGTTGAATTCATTGAATTATCTCATAAGTGACAAAGTCAGCAACGTGAAAGACTGACAAAACACATAAAAACTAATAAAAGTCCAGGTTATAAAAGTTATTTTTGATCCTTTCCTAAATGCATGTAGAAAGATTTCTGTTGTGTTGCTTAAAAGAGAATCTGAACTTGTCTTCATTGCAGTATTTGAGGTCTGAATAAATAAGTTTTCATTTTCTGCAAATAAATGCAAAAATAAACAATATTTTTATTTGAAATTTGGAAGAATTATTGTTAGTAGTTCACAGAATGATATAAATCCTATAAATAGAAAATTCAGAAAAGCTACCGCAGTAATGCTTAATATTGCTCCAATGCCATGTAATTCTAATGTAATATTTAATCTGCTATAGCAATTTTATCAGCAAGGTTTGAATAAAAAATGAATTACAAAACTATCACAACTGTTTCCCAATACACAACTTTGCCATATTAGCAATAAAATGTTGTAACACCGTGTCTACACCGGACACGGCGCGACGCAACAAGAGACAATAGAATGCATTAGAACCCATTATAATTTGACATTTTTTCCACACTGTCTTTTGTAAGATGCTCGTCTACATGACAAAAATACAGATCATGTACACACATACAGTACATTCATTACAGCATCACTGAAACTATAACTTTTCACGCTTTCAACTTTTTATACAAAATATAAACCACAAACATCTGTGTGCACATGCAGCACACACAAACCATGTAATGATGGTTGTTAACTCCTGATATCACATCCTCAATTACCCCTTGTGATTTATAAATCTATTAAAACAGCTGCATTATAGGCTATAAAACAGGTCTGTGCTGCTAAGATGGGCATCTGGAAATCATTTGAGGACCTAAACATAACAACAAAGTTTAACATGCCATCTTCATTATCAATTACCACGATGTGAAACAATGAATTTCAAAATTGCATCCTTTATTGAAAAAAATGAAAACTTCCATAATGTATTTAAAGTGCTCTATTTCTGTGTGTACTCATTTTGACCTTAAAGGGCAACTTCATGTTATTTTTTATTCGCCCACATGACGTTAAACATGTTTAGAAAACTTCCGTCGTCTTCGGAGCACAAATGAAGATATTTGGGTGACACCCGAGAGATTTCCAGGCCTCCTCATAGACATCATGGTGTCAGTGTTTCCCAAGGTCCACAAAAGTACTAAAGACATCAATAAATTGATCCATCCACGTAGAGTGGCTAGGTTGATTTTTGGGAGCGACGAGAATGTTTTATGTGCGAAAGACAAATCAAAATATAGACTTTAACCCCTCTGTCTTGTTATTGTACGGCGTGCGTTCATGAGAGCACTTCGTCTTCTTCTTGGACGAGGGCACTTTGATGCATGCGTATTAGGTTTGTGGGCTTGACCCTATTGGACACCGGCGCTCTGACTCACAAAGCAGAAAAGTGCTCTCATCCAAGAAGAAGAAGAAGAAGTGCTCTCATGAACACGCTGGATGTCTCCTAAATATCTTCATTTATGCTCTGAAGACGCCAGAAGTTCTCTTAACATGTTTAGCGTCGTGTGGGTGAGTAAAAAGAAATCACACAAAGTTGATTATTGGGTGAACTTCCAGTTTAATTTAAATGAATGGACACCATGAATATGAACAAATTTGTGCTACAAATATATTTAAAAAATGTATTTAGTTACCACTTGGATTACACTTGAACCCATCTTTGTATGAAAGTGGTAACAAAATAAATGTTTTAAATACTTAAATTGTATGTTAAAAGCACATTATAGTTCATATTCATGGTGTCTCAAAGTAGCACAGTTGAGTCCACGTAGATGTAATAAGTAGTAATAAAGAAGATTTTTTTTGTACATTAGGTACATTATGGAAGTGTTCTTCTGTCACCAAGTGATTTTTTTTGTAAAGTTCATGTCTTCCAGATTCATGCGAATGAGCTACATCCTAAAATAAATGAGTTCCGGTGAGATCAGGTTGAGTAAACGCAGTGTACATTTGCCTACTTATAATATTGAAAATGTTCATTTTTAAAAGAATGAAAACAGGATAACAAAAAAGAAAGAAAGCAGACAGAAGGTTGTTTATGTACACTATAGCGTGCAGGTATTCCTCTGTGTGTTCAATGGGTGGAAACTGTCGATGGAAAGAACAGAAGAGTCATTTCACGGTTCTAAGACACTCTTGATTTCCCTCCGGCAGCGTCCAACATTTCTGTCAAACCCCATGAGTGTTCTGTATGTTGATGTTGTTTTTTTTAGCTGTGAGAGGTTTTGTTTGTACTTACTGTATGTGTCATTAATGTCAACATAACATTTGCATGAATGAACAAAGACAATAGGCCTCCACAAGACTTTTGCGAAAGTAATATAACTTTGAAAGGGATAATCGTGATATGGCAGGCAGAGAAGAAAGCGATTTAAATCAAATAAAATATCAAAGCCGGACGAATACGGGGCGCAAAATCTGTCTGGTTATAAGCATTCTTCCTAATATCATTCTCTGTGTCCATCAGAACAAAGACATTAAAACAGATTCGGGCGACTCGAAGGTCATTAAATGACGACAGAATTTTCATTTTTGGGTGAAGAATCCCTTTAAAAATACAAAGCAGAGAGTCCCTTCAACATCTAGAGTCACTTTAGGTCCCATTACTATTGTAAAACATCCAAAGATCATGACAATGACTAATTCTTATTATGAAAGGTTATATTTAGCCGTGTCCCACATTCTACGCACAACCCTGTTTGCGACTCTTTTAGAAAAAATACAACGGTACATTGTGCCAACAAATATCCTGTTTACACTTGAGACAGCGTTGAAAGGGATTATAAGGTCTGAGAAAAACATCGATCAAGCCTGGTGTGTGGCTGAAGAACAGAGTCTCTCGGTAGTTCCTTCTGCTCAAGGACCATAATGGATTCATGCTCTTACAAGTCAAGAGGAGCTGATCTTAAAATAAATCATGTTGAAGCATTGACCCAGACTTCAGTTACATCGTGATCTACATGTGGATAGATTTGCAATCTTTCTCTTAATTTGAGGCTATGAAAAATTCCTACGTTTTTCATTGACATGATAGATTCACTAGTGTTGTAGATGAGACCACCGAGACCAAGACTGAGACCAGAGGCTGTCGAGACCAAGACAAGACCGAGTCTCTTGGGTGATTTATTGTGCAGAAACATATGTGTAGGATGTTTTATGTTCCAAGTTTTATCACCCACCTACTATAACATATTAACATGATTGTGCAGGTAAAAGTTCCCACGACTAAACATAAAAACAACGGTAAGAACCAAAGATAAACTTAAGTCTGTGACAGTCAACAAAACATTCACAGACTTAAGAAGTTACATCGTTTTTGTATCTAATCAATATTACATCAGACGTTATAAAATTTATCAAAAAGATCTCATGCAAGTTTGCAACCACATCTCGGATATTGTGGGCATTTGTGTGCATTCATTTTGTTGATGGATTTCTTTAAGTACCATAAGAATCAAACAAGGAGCAAGCGGTGAATGCTTTTATAGCCAGAAGTGACTTGAAATTAAATCCTGAGACCACCAAGTCTGAGACCAAGACAAGACCGAAACCATCTTCACTACGACAACACTAGGATTCACTGTTTATAATGATGATTAACACTACACGTGTGTTGGATTGGGTACAGATTGGATGAAACACCCAAATCTAGTCAAACTAAAAAAGGGTAAAAATCCCAATACATATAATGGGATTTCTGGGAGAACCTGGACATACTTGTTTCTATGACAAACATGCACAAATGATGTCAGATTTGTTTCTCTTGAGCGCAAGTGTTTCCAGCACTTTGAGCTTGAACTCTTAACAATAAATATTTGGAAGCCGAGGAATCAATCGTTTTAAAGTTTCTATCAACAAAGCTACTCTCAGGAAAGTGTTTCCTCATCCCTTCATGCTGTTATTTTTAGAACGAGGCCTTTGGAATAACTCCTGCCTAGAAATGGACATTTAAGATCAACAGAATGAGAACTTGGCTCTGTATCTCTTCCCCCCTGCGGGAATTTGTGACTTAAACAAGTACAGAGAGACAAAAGTCCCTTCAGTGCATGGAGAAGAAACAGAATGCTCTCTTTATACTCCTTTAGTGATATAAAATACACACGGGTTTCTCTTTTGTGTGGCAGGAACATGTTTTGCCTGAAGGACATCGGGCACATGCAGCAACACTTGACAAAAAATGACTTCGAGAGAACTTATGTGCCATAACAGACCTAAAAAGTCACTTGATGCTTGACGAGTTAAAATGTTAAAAATAATGTTATAATACAAATATAAAATAAAAGAATCACCCATACACTTCCACAACTCAATCTTATACGAAGCGATCACAACCATAGACTGTATTCAATCTCAATTTAACCACTTAAAGGAGTAGTTCACCTAGAATCTCACTTGGATGTGCTGTTCTGTTACCAACATTGTTCAAAATATCTTCTTTTGTGTTCTGCAGGAGAAAGAAAGTCATACAGGTTTGAAATGACGAGAGGGAGAGTGAATGATGACAGAATTTTGTTTTTGAAAGTGAACTGCTTTAACCGAAGCTGATAAAGTCTTGAATGACTGACATTCCTATAACCAGTTCAATAACACGTTTCCTTTGCATTTCCATTGAAAGCTCAATAAAGCAAATAAAAACAACGTTTCAATATCATTACCGTTTTGTTTCAAGCATGCAAATATATTCCAAGTCTAACCGATTGTGTAATTCTCTGTTTATGATCAATGATACGTGTCATCTTCATGTTGTCTCTGACACTCTATTAAAAGTATTAAACATGAACTCCTGAAAGAAATCTTACAGCACGCTTATTTACGGTAAAGTATAAAAACTAAACTAAAGGGAGTAGAGAAAAAAATCATAATTTGTAATCACTGACAGGTCAGAAATTAGCCATTCAATCATGTTCTTACATAACCCAACAAACCCCAGCAAAGAAAAACCTGTTTTAAGAACGTTTCCTGACAATACCATAGCGGTACAAAGATGTAAAGTAAAATGTACACGTTCCACACACAATGTCAAAATTAGCATTGGAAAACATTGGCATATAAGTTTGATGTAATGCTCTCATAACATTTTTGGTAACTTGGCCTGGGTAAAATGACTAATGTACCAGCTTTTTAATATTTCATGTTTTTAGTGGAATGTTTAACTTAATGTTATTTTTAATTTTATTTCCGTCCTCACCACACTACTGTAGGTTTGGGATCGATCATCAAGGCATAAAGGACAATGTCCAAAAACAGCTTCATAGTTTGACCAACACACGCACTGTCGTTGAAATACACTGAACTCGAGCGAAAGAGAAAATACAACCCCACCGTGACTGCGACAGAACGAGGACATTATAAATCAAACAAACATAAATCTGTTGTGTTGACACCGAGACCTGTTGGAAACTCTCATACACATTCTAAGAATCATAAACAGAAACATCTTTGTTTCCCGACAGGGACGAACTGGTCCGAGGTCGCAGCTAACAAACCATAAGCACCGATGTCAGACTGATGTCAAGAGCTGTCAATCACCTGACAACAGCGCTGGAACCTCCTCCCTGCTCATATATGATTTACATCAACTCACCCCATCTTGAGTCTTCAAAAGATGTTCTCTCTCTTTCTCTCGAATGCAAAAGTGTATCTTTTATTCCTCCCCGTCTCTCTCCTCTCTGGTGAACCGGCTTTTATTTATGTCCTTTTTTGGGGTTGGAGAAGGAGAGCACTTACAGAGCATTACATTACTGCCCCCTCTCTCTCTCTCTCTCTCTCTCTCTCTCTCCCACAGCAACCAGATGATAACATGATCACACGCAGGTGAAATAAGAAAGTTTTCAAGTTCACTTTTCAAGCACGCAAACACACACCATCATTAAGAGTCCTCGAGGGCTCTGTAAATACAGGAACAACTCGTGCCCAATGAGTTCAACAAATCCAGGTAACTAGACTCTGGGGTGCAGCAGTCCTGGTAAACATGCACGGAGAAAAACAGACCGAGACCTGATTCTCTGGAGACCGGCGGTACGAGCGGGACTCCTCAGGTGTTCCTCGAGCTCGACCGGTAGAGCCTTGTGTCACCGGGGCCATGGGTTTGATTCCCAGGAACACACAAGCTGAAAACAACACGGACAGACGTAGCAAAACCAGCCATCTGATCAGCAGCGATCGACTCTATAGACGAATGTATACAAGAGACAATTTATAAGGAAACCAGAAATACACAGAATCAGACATTGTACAAACATAAAAAGAGCCAGAAAGGATTAAAAACAAAGTATATTTGTCTTTGTTGGGGTGTAAAATTCATTTAATTATATTTGTTTACAAAACATACGAAAATGAACCACGGTTTTATCATAGCAAGGGCGTATTTAACATCACATTAAAGTTCAGCAGCCCACGTGCTGGAAAAAGCTATTAAAACACGCATGGTGCGCGAGACTAGGATTCTGTCAGAGACACGTCTGCCCCCTACTGGTTGACGTGTTCTACTACACTGAAATGAATGCTAAAATATACATGAAAATACAGTCACTGAGGAAAAAAACGCTGAAATTTTAGTGAGATATAAAACACTGTTCTGGGATGTCGTAAAAATAAGATGAGAAGCGCAATTAAACGAAAAAAATGTCAGGCTCTTGTTAGGGGAAACGGGTGTAGCTTGATAGTTACCTTATAATATTTGTTCTTACTAAAAATAATTTATTGTAAAACTATTGTTGTTAAAAATAAATTTCTGATGTATGGTTTTGGCTGGTGTCAGGCTTAACGCAAGCGAGATCTGCGCTCACGAATCACTCTCGCGATAGTTTGATGTCAGACGCCGATCACGCGGCGCAGCTCCGCGTCACAGCGTGAAGTTTCACTTTCACATTTATGCGAAACATACACAACACGAGATGTTACGAAATAAAATCACTAATTTGACTGTGCGTGACGTGAGATTCCCGACGTCCCTGGAACAACATGGATCCGATGCCATGGTGCGTACTTTTAACAATAAAGCCATTTCAGAGCGATCGCATGACGTGTTGAACGCTTGTGATTGATCCGCAGCACACGGATCCGGATTACTCGGTCGCGTATGTTGTGATCGAGACCACGGACGCCGTTCTGAAGGGTTACGGACTGACCTTCACTGTGGGGAAAGGAACGGAGATCGGTGAGCTTTATAAACTCAAGTTTGAGAATGACAAAAACATCAACGCGTGACTTTAGTATCACGTGATTTCAGTCGCACTTTGCATCGCCTTCGGGTAACAGGAGCTATTTCAGTCACAAGTTCCTGACGGGGAAAAGGCCTTTATTATTAAAAGTTAATAGCATTAAACCTGACATCGACTTTAGCATTCATTATTCCGTTCATTCAAAGTGTGCTTTCCTCCTCACGAGACTGTCTATAGAGCCCCGCCCCGAGAGAACCGTCAGTCTTTAGAGATCGATGATTGGTCATTTTTACCGGAAGTATGGACTTTTTTGTTTATTTATTGAACAATTATTCATGTACAAACAATATGGCAATAATAATAACAATTATAACCATTAAAACGTACAAAACGGGTGTAGGTACATAAAATACACATAAAAATGAAATTTATGAAAAAAAAATATATATATAAGAAGATAGGGTTTTTCTTTTAAATCATATTCTTCTATGGTAGACAAAAGACTAATTGCATTTTTATTTGCATTTTTTATTCTAAATCACTGTAAGGGCTTTTGTAAATGTAACAAATTCACCACGAAATGCACAGAACCTTGGTATCACCTTTAGGTATTTTGATTTATGTACAAAACATTTCCCAAGCATGAGGATATTGTTAACCAGGATGTTGTCTTTGTTATTTTCCATTAAAAGTCCATATATAATGTCCTTTGCGGTGAAGTCTTCGAGGTGAGGTATCTTTGGATACATATCAGACCATAAGGCCTCTACATACATACAATGAAAAAACAAATGCTCTGAGGTTTCAATATCACAAAAAAGAAACATTTATTTGAGTCGAAACCAACTCTAATTCGTAAAAATTCACTCGATGGATATATCCCATTTAGAATTTTAAAATGAACTTCTTTAACTTTGGGAGTTAAAGGGAATTTTAAATATCTGGTTCGAAGTCCCGGAAGTATGGACTTCTTTGGACTTGCAATAAGTCTTCGGTTATGGTACAAGCCTGACCATAACCGAAGTGTGATGAAAGTTTTAATTCACGTTTGGAATCAGAAGGAGCTTTATTATTACAAAGTGTGTTAACACACGCAAGGAATTTGATTTAGTGCAGGAGAAAGTGTACACATGGTGCAAACATATTGCAAATATACATTAACATAGAAAAATGAGAATTAAAAAAAAAAAACAATATTGCACTATATACAAAAATTGCTAAAAAATATAGACAACATTATTTAAGATGTGTTATTTACAGGTTTTACCTATTTTTCTTACAATGTACAGTTTCCAGATGCTATGTGCAAGTTTAATTTATTTATAAAGCGCGTTATACAGCACAAAGGCTGACCGAGTGCTGGACAGAGAAAACAGAAGAGACTAAGTATTATAAATTAATAAAAAAGTCAACACATCTAATACAATACAATGATACATAAGAAAAAAGAAACAGAATTGAAGCCACAACCTACGGTCATCCAGAACCAGAATAATATGCGACAGACCTACATATCTCTATTTTACTTTTTACTTACCAGCCCGGCTAAATATTCCTGTCGAATCTTTATTTAATGTTCATAATCATTTTTTGCAGGGACGGAGTGAGACACTACAACACCGTGTCTACACCGGACGTGACATGACAAACTGTTTGTTCTTAATGGGTTTGTCATGGTGTGCCGCATCCAGTGTGGACAAAATTTTAAATTATAATGGGTTCTAATGCCTTTATAATGTCTTTTGTCATGTCGCGCCCGGTGTAGACACGCTGTCACAGGTGTTATAAAAAAGTTAGATTTAAATTAAATCTTTAAATATATTTAAAGAAAATAATCAACAGGGTCCTTTTATTAATACATCATTGCTTTTTTGTCCAGTTGTATGTGCAGTTAAAGCTTTATCTTCTCTGGTGGTTGGGAGAACTTTGGAGGAGATTGTCAGTAACTTCAGAGGTTTTTACAGACTGCTGTCCAGTGACGGTCAGATGCGATGGGTGAGTAAGGAAACATGAAGCGTTTTTGGCTTGATGTGCCGTTGAATGAACACATAATGTACGTGTGAATCTACTGATAGATTGGACCAGAGAAAGGAGTCATTCAGCTTGCCACAGCTGCCATTCTGAATGCTGTCTGGGATTTATGGGCACGAGCGGAGGGCAAGGTTAGTTTAACACCCTCTTGACCACACCACCAAACCTCTATACGGGATCGCTATGTTGTTTAAGTGAACAAATCTATCGTTAGATGTCCGTTTTAACTGGGAGACATATTTAAATTTTCAGCCCCTGTGGAAGCTCCTTGTGGATATGGTAAATATGGAATTTAAGCGTTTTTTTCATTTAATTATCTTAGGGCTTTGCATGAAAGATACAAAATAATACACGGTTTGCATGTTAAAGAGACTTGAGATAAAGAGTTTCTGTATGTTGTATTTGTTTCTGCTCTGTTCAGGATCCTGCACAGTTGATCAGGTGTATTGATTTCAGATACATCACTGATGCTCTGACTGAGCAGGAGGCTTTAGGTGAGATCATCAGGTCTGAACTCCCCATTCAATTTTGACAAAACTCTCTGATTTGTTTGCCACTGGAAAGCATAGCAGGTTGTGGCTGTAAATCTGTTTCTATTTCTAACAGATATTCTTATAAAATCCAGAGAGGGAAAGCAGATGAGAGGTGAGCAAACGTCAAAGGTTTACACCTTAAGGAGTCTTTAAGTGCAATCTATAAAAGATGGTGATCAAAATGATATTGATGCTGTAACGTTATTGATCATCTGTGATGTGGACACTATAGAGGAGCAGATGTTAAGGGAAGGTTATCCGGCTTACACCACTTCCTGTGCCTGGCTGGGCTACACTGACCAACAGCTCACACAGGTGCCTCTGTTTATTTGTCTGTCGTGTGTTTGTGTTCTGTTGTAATGTTGCTGTATTGATGTGTTTGTGTGCGCGCAGCTCTGCTCTGACGCTCTCGCTCAAGGATGGACGAAATTCAAAGTCAAGGTTGGAGCCGACATACAGGACGACATTCGCAGGTGCGGCCTCATCCGTAAGATGATCGGACCGAACAACATCCTGGTAATTCAAACTGCACAGACCATATAACATGTGGTGAAGTGGAGGTGACTTTACAAGACTCTCCTCCGTCAGATGATTGATGCCAACCAACGCTGGGATGTTGCCGAGGCGGTCGCCTGGGTAACAAAACTGGCGGAGTTTCGTCCACTGTGGATCGAGGAGCCCACATGTCCCGATGATATTCTCGGTCATGCGTTCATCTCGAAGGTAAACGGTTTTGTTTTTATTATTAGATTGTAAGTTTGAAGTTTGATGTCTACTCTCGTTGTTTTCAGGCACTTGCTCCCATTGATATTGGAGTTGCCACGGGAGAGCAGGTGAGAGCCGCGAGCGTAAAGCACAAGATAAGCTGAAACGACACGTTGTGATTCTCATGTGTGTTTTATGTCAGTGTCACAACAGAGTGATGTTTAAGCAGTTTCTCCAAGCGTCCGCTCTGCAGTTTGTTCAGATCGACAGCTGTCGGGTGGGCAGCGTTAATGAAAACCTCGCCATCATTCTCATGGCCGCCAAGTTCAATGGTGAGGTCAACGTGAATATCGAAGCTTTGATGTACATGTCTGAAGTGCGTGAAATATAATCAGGTTTTCTCACGTTCCTTACAGTTCCCGTGTGTCCTCATGCTGGAGGTGTGGGGCTTTGTGAGCTTGTTCAGCATCTCATTTTATTTGACTACATCGCAGTGTCCGCAAGTTTACACAACAGGTATGAGTGCCCATCGTGCTGGAAATCCACTCCAAAAAGAATCGATTCCGAGCGCTGTTTGTCTTGATTTTATCGTGATGTAGTCAGAGAGGGCAGATATATCATAGATCTATTGGAAAATAAGTGTGAAAAGTGAAAGCTTAGACAATTGAGGATGTAATAACATGATGCGATCAATCTTTAGCAAAATATAAAAACCAATGTCCAGGAATCTACACTTTTGATTCTATAACCACACATTAAAAATGAATCAAACAGTGCTTTAAACAATTCACACAAGCATGAGAATCATTAACTCACCTTAGCTATCTGATAAATGCCTACAAGTGAATGTTTTTCTTTCTTCTGTGAAACTACAATATGAAGTGGAATTTCTGCTGATCTTTATACAATCCCATCTGTTTGTCCAAGGATGTGTGAGTATGTGGATCACCTCCATGAACACTTCAGAAGCCCCACCAACATCAGAAACGCCTGCTATATGCCACCAACTGTAAGTCCTCTAACAGATGAAAGAAAACGTGTGATGTACGAGACAGAGGATGCTACTTGACTATCAATAGATGGCTATAACCGGTCCGTGAACAAACGTTTCATGATTCTGCTCTGAAGTGAAGCATGGATGTAGTAGACGAAAGCCCTTTTACCATTTAGGAAAGAAATTACATTTGAATGAAATGTAAAGCAACTAATGGTCATGGAGACACATATTTATGCATTTAACAGACTTAGAGAAGTGAGGAAAACAATGAAGTGACTCATCCTCGACACAAGCAACAATGAGACATACTTGACAAACTTTCCAGTTTCAGATACATTTACATTTAGCAGACGCTTTTATTCAAAGCAATTGACAAAGAGTTCAGGGAGCAATAAGCGATATGTTCTAAAAGAGAAATATTACAATAGGTGCAAATACAAATACCTGCAGAAAGTTTGAGTAGATAAGAGCTTTTAAAATAAAGATTCAATACGATAGCATTCAACGTGTATTGTACTGTATTTATTATAAAGTGAAAATTACGGTCAGGATACTTTAGGAGTTCAAATGGGCCGAGCAGATTCACACTGCAATTTTATATTTAATACTGCAATGTTAAGCATGAAAACACTGCAACTCACTTTGGATTAAAATGTCTGTCAAATGCATCAATGTAAACCACAGGAATCTGGCTAGCATACATAAACTCTGTGTTTGATTCTTCAGGATCCTGGTTTCTCCTGTGAGATGCTGGAAGAGTCGGTGCAGAAGCATCAGTTTCCTGATGGAGAGGTTTGGAAAAACATTCTGAAGAAGGACAAGTGAGGAACAGAAACACAGACGTGATGGTGAAGATGAATGACTGCACGTTGTTAAACAGATCTCTTGAATACTTGATTCCCCGACAGTCGTGACATTCCAAGGTTTGTTATTGGCCCAAAACAGCCACTAAAACTGACAACACGCCGGTCATCTTGACTGGTGATGAATAGCAAATGATTAAGCAAATTAAATGTTGGTCTTGTTTGAACTGTATGTCTTGGTTTTAAACATTCTTTCTTTGGAGAAGGTTTACAATTTTTTCACAAATCAGTTTAATAAAACATTTCAAATCAATGTTTTGTGTCCCAATAATTTACTGATTTGCTCAGTAACTACATTAACGTCAGCATGAAGACCAATCTGATGAGATATAAATGCATTGCATATTTCTTTTTAATGATTTCAGTCAAAATGCATCTATAAAACACAGAGTGCATTAAAGACCATTGTGATCACTAAACAGCCATTTGCATTTTTATTGTGGGGTGAGGGTTATAGTCGCATATCTCAAAATCCTCCGCACAGAAATCATCGATCCGTTCGACTCTGCGTTTGATCTTGAGTTTGGGGAACGGCCGTGGCTCTCTCAGAAGCTGTGGGTACAGGACACACGCTAAGAACATGCTTGTTTCACATGGCTGCAAAACTTCTAAACGTGCTGATGCAACACATACCTGCTCTTTCAAAGGCTCGATGTGATTCACGTAGATGTGCGCATCACCTAAGGTATGCACAAAATCCCCCGGCTGGAAGATAAAAATGGTTGGTAACTCCATGTATTTTATATTTGATTTGACACACAAATAAAAACACACTATTGATTCAAGTCAATATCATAAACAGCAAGCATGTGATGTTGGCGATCCTTTAAGTGACCTTGAGTCCAGTGATGTGGGCGATCATATAGGTGAGCAGGCCGTAGCTGGCGATGTTGAAGGGCACGCCAAGCCCCATGTCTCCAGATCGCTGATACAGCTGACATGACAGCTCACCGTCAGCTGCATAAAACTGGCATAATGCATGACACGGTGGCAGTGCCATCAGAGGGAGATCTGAGAAGAAAGACATTTATTCTTTAATATAATTCCTCTGTTATCGTACATTGGTGTGTGCGTTTGTTGTGTTAGTGGAGTGTTTCAGATGTGATTCGGACACCTTTGGGATTCCAGGCACACATGATGATCCTTCTGTCCTCTGGGTTTGACTTTATGGTGTCGATGACTTTCTGCAGCTGGTCAACCCCTTGGCCTGAGTAATCTAGACATGAATTTATATAGCACAGATAAGACACACACCTGCGTTCCATACATTATTATAATCTCATGAGGTAAAGTATCGGTGTTACCAGCGTGCATGTCTTTGTATTCTGCGCCAAAATGTCTCCACTGGAAGCCGTACACCGGCCCCAGATCTCCTTCCTCTCGATCCGTGAAGCCGCTGCTGTCCAGAAATTGCCTGGATCCATTGGCATCCCAGATTCTCACGCCCTTTTCAGAGAGTTCTTTGGCATTTGTGGAACCCTGAAGTCAGATAGACGGTGGTTAGTGATGATACAACACATATAAATATTTTAATGAAGCAAATGTTCACAATACCTTGATAAACCAAAGCAGCTCCTCCAGAATGCCTTTCCAGAAAACTCTTTTGGTTGTCAGCAGAGGAAACTGATCTATGACAACAAACAACAGCGTTATGAGACAAGCTTTTATATTTATTATGTACAATTACAAAGCAACTTATTTTGCATCATTAATGTCCGTGCCACAATCATAAAGTCAAATGTATGTTGCCTACTCAGGATGAAAACAACAATTGACAAACATTTACTTAATAACATTTTGAATCCATTTACAAATCTTTTTTTTAATCGTGACATTTGGCTTTGTACATTTCTTGATGACTGTACTTATTCAGACACAATGCACTACAAACACAATGATATTCCTCCCATTAATGCCACCAGTTTGGCACCCTTACTTTCGGGTTATTTTAGTCAGCCACAGCTGATTTTTCATGAGCTTCGAGACTTTGGATTCTTTTTTTAATTTCCCGAGCCCGAAACGCCACCAGTCTGGCGACCTTAGGGTCGTTCAGGCACGGATCTTTGAATCCTTTTGTCGGCCCCTCTACGCCGTGCATCCTGCTCTCCGTACAAAAAAAGAGGGAACATGTACACATACACATATATAAGCAAAGAATAGTGTGTAGACAAAACAACTTGTGTAGCTACACTGTATGACATATGGATTATTGCTCCCTGAATTCTTCGTAAGTCTCTTTGGATAAAAGCATCTGCTAAATGACTGAATGTAAATGTACACTAGGTGTAGTATACTGGTGTAGGATGGAGAAATGGGTGTGCCAAAGGTCTTTTCATTTGGTTGTGAAAGCTGTCTGTTCAGCATCATCTTGAACCCTATTGCCCTACATCTAAAGCCAACTTTCTACTGTGGTGCTTTTGTATCGAAGATTTCTGCGCTTGATTTATAAAGATACTAGTGCCTATTTTAAAACAGGTCTCGATGGGAATCTAATGTGCAAGTTCCCTGCGATGGCCGTTGCCTCTAATATCACTTTATGTAGTACTAGAAGTATTTGCCCAGTTTTGGCTACATTTCATAATGGCCAATCGTTGGTCTGATGAATCTTTTATTTTCGAGACTCATTTTGACTGAGGTCAGAACTATACACAGACTGCTGTATGTTTTCATTTATTAGTTAAACTCTTGAAGCACTGCCTGTGGACTTTTGACTGAATTGTTGTTCCCTATTGTGCGAAGTATACTTTACAATAAAATGTGTTTTGTATCATATTTTATTTGATTAAAAATGAATCACATCAGATAACCTAAAGCGTATACATATATTTAAAATGACAAGGAAAAGAAGCAGGTTTTAATATCATATTGCGTTGTGTTTGTAAATGTAAAATGCACATGTTTAGAAATAACTGATGTTTAAGGGAAAAACAATGTCACTATCAAAAGTGAATTACAATTATTATTTAAAGGTCTCTTGCACTTACAGCTGCATTAGCGTTTTATAAAGTTCAAATTATTTTGCTTTCCTTGGTGTCATGATAGAAAAGCAACACGTCATAAAACACATTTCTACCGCAGTGTAAACAAAAACATGCAGAAAAGGACTGAAATACTCATAAAACATAACGACAGATTCTTCTAGATGAGCACGAGCTATTTAGTGAGGACTTCTGTCCTTTATTAATAAGCAATTACGCAAAAAAACAGAGTTTTAAGGGCTTATTATCACACATTCACAAGTTTGAAACCACCTAATCGAGATCTTCTTCCTGTTTAAAAGAAATGACGTATGCGTGTGGTTAACGCTGATTGGTCAACTCCGTTTGGAAGACGCCTTCCGACACGCCCCTCACATAGTTTCGAAGCCTCGTTCTGCCCGTCACTATACTGTAGTGTTGTTTCATGGCGGTGCAAAAACGATGTTTGCTAAAGTCACCTCTCAGACTGTATCTCGCCTGTGAGCCGAACAGAGAAATGACTCCGGTCCCGGTCCGATCTCCTTTGCGCGCGCCGCTCCGCAGGATGTACTTGATCTGATCCAGATACCCGCGCTCGTCGCAGAACAGAGAGAAAGACTCCTGCTGCTCTCCTGAGATTTCTTTCTCGACGTCATCGGCCTTTGAGATCTCTACTGCGGTGCCGGGCATCGTGTTCTTCTGCAAGAGACGGCGCTTAATTCTAAATATAAAACTGCACTGGAGCAAACAACTTCCCACAAACACTAGAGATCACTTTTTCGCGGGTGAATGGAGCCAATGAGCAACTTCCTACTATTTAAGATTGACAAGCAGCTTGACCAATAGCACACGCGCAAACACAGAATACACACAGTACACATGCGCATGAACACACACCGTACACACTTACGCTCAGTACACGCACACACACACACACACACACACACACACACACACACACACACACACAGTAAACACGAGCATGCACACAAACACGTACACCCACACAAACACACCGTACACACACACTCACACAGTACACACACACACACACACACACAGCACACAAACACGGTACACTCGCTCAGTACACACACACACACAGAAAACACGAGCATGCACACAAACACGGTACACACGCACAGTAAACACACACACACAAACACACACACACACAGTACTCACCACACACACATACACACAGTAAACACGAGCATGCACACAAACACGGTACACTCGCACAGTACACACACACACACACACACAGAACACACTTGCGCTCAGTACACGCATACACACAGTAAACACGAGCATGCACACAAACACGGTACACTCGCACAGTACACACACACACACACAGAACACACTCGCGCTCAGTACACACACACACACAGTAAACACACACACACACACACACACACACACAAACACGAGCATGCACACACACACACACAGTACACACAACACAGTAAACACGAGCATGCACACAAACACGTACACACAGAACACACACACACACACACTTGCTCAGTACACGCATACACACAGTAAACACGAGCATGCACACAAACACGGTACACACGCACAGTACACACACACACACACAACACACTGCGCTCAGACACACACACACAACACACACACACACATACACACACACACACACACACACACACACGTAAACACGAGCATGCACACAAACACGGTACACTCGCACAGACACACACACACACACAACACACTACACGAGCATGCACACAAACACGGTACACACGCACAGTAAACACACACACACAAACACACTCGTGCTCAGTACACGCATACACACAGTAAACACGAGCATGCACACAAACACGGTACACTCGCACAGTACACACACACACACACAGAACACACTTGCGCTCAGTACACGCATACACACAGTAAACACGAGCATGCACACAAACACGGTACACACGCACAGTAAACACACACACACAAACACACCCCAACACACCAACACCAACAGCACACCCGACACCCACTACACACACACACACACACAGAACACACCTTGCGCTCAGTACACCACACACAGTAAACTCAGTACACACACACACACACAGAAAACACTTGCGCTCAGTACACGCATACACACAGTAAACACGAGCATGCACACAAACACGGTACACACGCACAGTAAACACACACACACACAACACACTCGTGCTCAATACACGCATACACACAGTAAACACGAGCATGCACACAAACACGGTACACTCGCACAGTACACACACACACACACAGAACACACTTGCGCTCAGTACACGCATACACACAGTAAACACGAGCATGCACACAAACACGGTACACACGCACAGTAAACACACACACACAAACACACTCGTGCTCAATACACGCATACACACAGTAAACACGAGCATGCACACAAACACGGTACACTCGCACAGTACACACACACACACACAGAACACACTTGCGCTCAGTACACGCACACACACAGTAAACACGAGCATGCACACAAACACAGTACACTCGCACAGTACACACACACACACACACAGAACACACTTGCGCTCAGTACACCCACACACAGTAAACACGAGCATGCACACCAACACGGTACACAGGCACAGTAAACACACACACACAAACACACTCGTGCTCAATACACGCATACACACAGTAAACACGAGCATGCACACAAACACGGTACACTCGCAGAGTACACACACACACACACAGAACACACTTGCGCTCAGTACACGCATACACACACAGAACACACTTGCGCTCAGTACACGCATACACACACACACAGAACACACTTGCGCTCAGTACACGCATACACACAGTAAACACGAGCATGCACACAAACACACACACACTTGCGCTCAGTACACGCACACACAGTAAACACGAGCATGCACACAAACACGGTACACACGCACAGTACACACACAGAACACACTTGCGCTCAGTACACGCACACACAGTAAACACGAGCATGCACACAAACACTGTACACTCGCACAGTACACACACACACACACTTGCGCTCAGTACACGCATACACACAGTAAACACGAGCATGCACTCAAACACGGTACACACGCACAGTACACACACACACACAGAACACACTTGCGCTCAGTACACGCATACACACATTAAACACGAGCATGCACACAAACACGGTACACACGCACAGTACACACACACACACAGAACACACTTGCGCTCAGTACACGCATACACACATTAAACACGAGCATGCACACAAACACGGTACACACGCACAGTACACACACACACACAGAACATACTTGCGCTCAGTACACGCATACACACAGTAACACGAGCAGCACACAAACACGTACACCACACAACACACACACACACAAAACACGAGCATGCACACAAACACGGTACACACGCACAGTACACACACACACAAACACGACACACACACACACACAGAACACACTTGCGCTCAGTACACGCACACACAGTAAACACGAGCATGCACACAAACACGGTACACTCGCACAGTACACACAGAACACACTTGCGCTCAGTACACACACACACACAGTAAACACGAGCATGCACACAAACACAGTACACACGCACAGTACACACACACACAGAACACACTTGCGCTCAGTACACGCATACACACAGTAAACACGAGCATGCACACAAACACAGTACACACGCACAGTACACACACAGTTCACGCACACAACATTTTGTTTTTTTAGTACCCCAGAGTGCTGTTTTTGCATTAGGCTACATTTACTTGTATTTAATTGGCAGAGGTTTCATGCAAAGTGACATACAAAAGAGAAAGCATTTAGCTACATGTGTACCTGTTATTAAACTGTGTTTCTACAGACAACAATCAATATTCCCCAAAAACAATTGTTCCTACCGAACACATTTGCTGTAATAAAACTAAAGCTCATTTTTTCTCTAGCAGGCATGCATCCGAAGGCTTAAGTGAAGGAGATCTCAGATTAGACATTCTTAAGAGTTTGGAGACAAATTCAATGAATGCAAGATTACAGTAATTACAAATGAACATAAACAACCACTGCATATCATTTTCATCATCATTATGACCGGAGCCCATCACAGCAGAGAGTGAAGGTTCTTTTTAATCCTATATTTTAACAAAGCAGGTTACAAAATGTGTATTAGTCACTTCTTTGACATAAAGGTTAGTGATGATGTTCACGATTGGTTAATGTAGATATTTTCTCCATGGCTTTTGTGACCCACACGTGTCCCTATACTTAACAATAAATGGAATAAATCAGGCCTGTATTCCTAAAGCTTCGAAGAATCCTCTAAGAAAGCTCTTCCTTAAGCATGAACCCTGCACGATCTAATGTGTTGTGTCTTATTAACTTACTGTCATTCTATTCAATGTCATTTTATTTTATAGCGCTTTTACAATTTGCATCTCATCAAGCAGCTATACATGAAAACCAAAACCAAGATAAACGAAAGTTGAACACACACAAAAACAACAAACCTTAAAAGTAATATTGACTTTAAGTCATGCATTGCAACACATTTCATTTCATGTTTCGTCCACTTTCTCTACAGGTAAAGAAACTCTTTAAGTCTCGTAAAAGTCCTCCTCCTAAAATTTTGGACCTAAAGAGCTCATTTAAGGGTTTAAATGCTTTATGAATTACTTTTTTCACTAGGATCTTTTCTGTAATTTTAAGGGAAAACGCCCACATTTCTAATAATTTTTCATGAATACGGGCCCAGATTATTAAATGAGATATTCATGAACTGAACTCTTACAAATAAAGGGGCCTCGTGATGTTTTGAAAGAAATGGTTCGTTAAAGAAGTACATTTTGTGCAAAAACTTTGTTGTGGAAAAAAGTTATCCAGACCAGGTGTTCTAAACCTCACTGACTAAAAGCCCACCCACTATATTCAACATTATTCAAAGGTCCCCCTTCCGCTCACAAAATCTCACATTTTCGACCCAATAAAATGTTTCAGAGCTTGATATTAAATGGAAAATTGTTTTTCAATATAAAAATGGACTTTTAAATAAAATAAATTATTTGATTGCTCATTTTGTCCCATTTTTTATTATTAGTCATCCTGAGGCCCCCCTGGAAGTCAGCTGTGACCCCCTTTTGGACCATGGCTCCCCTTTTGAGAACCATTAAGAAACGCTTCTAATGGTGAATGTTTTTTTCGTGAACCAAAAATTGTTCTTCTGTGGCCTATTTTTTTTCTCAATTTGCAGTTCTGTGGGCCCCCATCATCAGGATTAAGAAGAACAACCGGGTTAAGAACAAACTTTGTTTTAACTTGTATATCTTTAATGTTTGGTTATATTCAATATGTTTCACGCACAGCTGCTTTGTAACAATGGAAATTGTCAAAAGAGCTACATAAAATAAAGTTGACTTGACTGTGTGACACCAGATCTGAATCTATCAAGTGTTTCCAGTATCCTGAATGTTTCATTCATGCTATAAAGAATTCAGAAACCGCTGAATATTCAAAAGATTCTCTTGATAAAGTCCACTGAGAGTCACGTGTGCGGAGAAGTGCAGAATATTGTTTTTATTTCTTTATATCATGAGCAGTCCTTCCACTTCAAAGCACCGCCGGTCCCGTTATCATACCACGAAAGTGTGCATGTGTTAACTGAGAAACTAGCTGCATTGTTCTGCCAGACCTCTCAGAAACCTTTCCAAATGATTTCCAGATGTTTCACAAGGGGCCGGGCTCTGGATCAGGGCCTTTTTCACAGACCCGTCAGCATTGTTTCTGCGCCGCGGACGTTTCCTCTCACTTACAACAGAAGGAGACGGCGAGTCTTGGCTGATGGAGAAAATACGTGGTCAGAGAGACTTGGAACTTCCTCTTCTGTTCGACATTTTTGTGGTTTTTTGACTGAATTCGAGTGCATGCAGAGGAGAAACGCCATAAGAGTCACAGCAGCTGGTGTGACGGGAAACCATTCGCTCCATTTGCAATACAGAGTGCAGACTGCCATCATTATATTTCACCTGGACATTTTACTTCGAAAACAACATTTGTAGAAATACTGAATGCAGATTATTTATCCTTGAAGGGCCAAGTCGTGTCATCACAATGAAAGGTAAGACAAATGACAGTTGTTTTGTAGTTTGGGCTGATGTATCATTTATAATCATGTGACTGATAAAATGACTGTGCTGTGTATGGATGGATTTCATGTGCATTTGTAACGTTTTTGTTTTGTAGATGAGTTTGTTGATGATGATGTTCAATCATTTGGATTTAAGAGGTTTGGTGAGTCAGAACACAAATATTACGGGAACTGCACTGAAATACTGTTGTATGTCAGAGCACACTGTGTATGGCTTTTAAGGTTATAAAAGCAAATTTTAAGTCAACTGTAAGTGTAACAGTAGTAAACTTTGAGTACACGACTAGGGCTGTCACGATTAATTTGGCTGGCGATTAATTGTCTATTAAATAATTGCGATTATGCCGATTAGTTTTATTATTATTATATTACTTCTGCAAATAACTAGTAACGTTCACTATAGAACGAAAGTCTTGAGCGCTCAAACTAAAACTAGCTATGATGTCGGTGTCATCTTGCTGTGTAGATGCAGCAATCCTGGAATTATTTTAACCAAACATTTTAACATAAAAAATACAAAGCCTATACAACTCAAAGGATGAAGAAATGTCATTTGATTGTAACAGTGAGTGTAGATCAAGGGCGGTGGATATACAATGCTGCAGATACATTATTTATGAAAATTGCGGGTATTTGAAATAATTGCGATTAGTTTTTTGTTTGTACTGCATCTTTAATACAAGTGAACTTAGAGATAAACGGATAGTTTACTAGTTTAATGCTTGTGGCACATTTATTTCAGTTGATGTAAGTAAGTTTTGAGAACTTAACATCATACTTATATGATAAATACTTGTAGTTTACTGTTTTTATAGTATTTCGCACTTGAGTATACTACTGTGTTCTTCTGTTGGTATAGATGTTTCTACTTGAAATATATGTGAGTGAAGTAAATTCCTGTCATCACTGTGTATAAAGATAAGCTTTGTTTCCACGCATGTTTATTTACTCTACACTATTCCATCTCAAAGCTAACATGTTGATTTAAGGGCTTTCAAGCGATTAATCGCGATTATTGTCTGTGTACTGTGCATATTAAATGTGTATTTATAAACACATTCACATATATTGTATGTATACATATTTAGGAAATGTTTACATTTATATTGATCAATAATTTAAATTTTATATAAATGTTTATTCATTTTCATTTTTCTATATTTTTCTTAAGTGTATGCATGTATGTATATGTGTTTATAAATAGAAAATAAATATGCACAGTACACAGACATATTATGCAAACACAAACCTTTATTCTGGATGCCAATAATCGCGATTAATTGTTGACAGCCCTAATTACTTATGTAGATAAACAGTAAGTGAAAAAACATTTAATATGCAACTCTATCAAAGGTTAACACAACTGCAAGTTGAGTATACTTAGCATACTTCATGATGCTTTTATAGAGATCATCTCAATCAATACTTTTCTGTTAGTATAGGTCAAGTATACTTGAGTGTAAGGTAGACTAAATACTAAATACTTTATTTTTAATTTAAATGATGTACAATAATAGCACACCCGAACAAAGGTATTTTTTGTAAGGATGTGTTTTGTGTGTAACATCAGGTATTCAGGAGGCCAGTCAGTGTGGCAAATGTAAGAGCAGAAGGGCTCTGAAGACGGCTGTTATTCTGCTGTACGTGTTGTGTTTGCTGCTCATCATTGCTGTAGCTGTGCTGGGTTACAAAGGTAAAATAAACACGCATCGCATTCTCTCTTATTAGTGAAAAACACAAAGGGTTTAAAAACAGTGTTGAGCAACTCATGTTGAGTCACGAGGAGACGGAGGATTTCTAAACACCTCATCATGAACATGCTAGTACAGCACTCATAGCCGTAACTCAACTATTATAACAGTAAAGACAAACGTCTTGGGGAATTCGTTATTATTTCAAGGAGACGAAATGTTGGAAGATTATTTTGTATAACTTTATGTACTGGATTCACAACAATCTTCAAAATAAATAAACAAAATGTCTTTATTTTTTGGGGGAATATAAAATCTTCCTAGCGTCTTTCCTGCATTCGAATTAAAGAACAAATCTCAGTCAAGATTTTTTCTTCTTAAAGGGACAGTTAATAAAAAAGCCATCCTTTACTCACCCTCGAGTTGTTCCAAATCTGTATTGCTTTCTTTGTTCTGATCAACACAGAGAACGATATTTGATAGAATGAATGAAAAAGTGCCCCAGAAACGTTTGCTGTCCGACATGTTTTTAAATATTTTCTTAGAAGACATTTTCCCTACAAGAAACGTTTGGTTATATCTTCAATTTGAGGGTGAGTAAATGATGACAGAACTGTTAATTTTGGGTGAACTTTTCCTTTAAGAATGTTTTATTAATAACTGGCTTCCATCTGACAAGTTTTCTAGTCGATTCCTGATCTGTAATTCCAAACAGATTGCGAATGCATAAATCTCCGGATGTTCAGTCTCTTGACGTCACAAATATGTTTTTAAAGCACATGTCACATGACTAATGTTCTTTCAGTGGTCCAGAAGGTGGATGATGTCACTGAAGGAATGGAAAGGTATGGAGGGAAGATCATTTCAGTCGAGGCAGATTATAAAAATCTCAGTGAGTCCAACGACAAACTTTGCTGTAAAAATGCAGTTCTCCCTTTATTTCTCACTTTTAACCTTATTCTTTCTTGTTTACATTTGATTTCATCCCTCCAAACTCTGTATTTCCTCAGATGATGAGACAGGTGTGAAGACTGAAAAAACTTCATCTGATCTCCAGACGTTTCACTCTGGGTTGTCAGCGTTACGTCACACGCTAGCTGAAGTCACGCAGCACGTCAGCACCAATGCAGCGGCCCTGCAACAGCTGCAGTCTTCCTCACAAGATGTGCATGTGTCACAAGGAAAGCTGCGTTCCAAGCTGAATGCTCAAACGTCAGTCATACGCTCTGTGAACGCCACGCTATTCTCGTTCGCAACCTTAACGTCTGTGCTGCAGCAAAACACTTCACACCTGCAACACGGAGTGCAAGAAAACATCAATTCACAACACACGTTGCAGTTCTTCATCGACCGCATCAATCTCACTCACACACGACAAGACAGAGTAACATTAGCGCTGCAGCGAACGCTGGATACGACAGGCCAAAGCACGCAAAACGTGCGTGTGGATGCGCAGTCGCTTATACGTGACACGCAACTGGTCCGAAGCGACGCAGACTGGCTACGGAAAAAGATTCAGAGTCTGGAGAAAGCAGAAGTCAACGCTTCAACACAGATTCAGGGCTCCAGCGAGGGACTTGAGGAGTTGAACGCTCAACTGACGACCATATCCACACAGATTCTGAATATCAGCACGCTCAGTGATGTCAACGCCGCAAACCTGCGTGCGTTACTGGACCAGCAGCTTGACTTTGGGAACCTAACTAGCACACGCTTCGACCAGCTAGAACAGAGACTGGACAGGGTGGATGAAGAAGTGGACAAGGTGACGGGGAACATCAGCTACTCAACACAGCTGCTTGGGGGGGTCAACAGGAAGCTGAGCGAATTGAGGCATTGCACGGACACTCTCGGACGACATTCGGATCTTCTGGTGGGTTTGAATGTGAGCTTGGTCGAGGCGAGGACAGACGTCTCCACACTGAGGTCAAAACAAGATGACCTCTCCTCTCGATTTGACACGGAGGTCACCAGCCTGTCAATCATTACAGAGGAAATGAAACTGGTTGACAGCAAACACTCTCAGCTTATTAAAAACTTTACAGTGTTACAGGGTGAGTGATAGAAATGTGTATTTGTAAAAGGAGAGGGACTAAGAATGTTAACTAGAAATAAATGAAAATATAACTAAACTAAATAATAAAACAAAAAAGGAAAAATAAAGTAAAGATAGACACAGGTATTAAAAATAAACATATGTTATTGCATAGTTTATTTATAAAATAATATTTATAAAAAAGAAATGATACATGTATACCTATATTAAATATAAATGATGAATAAGTCTAAACTAAATATAAAATAGTTATAAAAAATGTATATACATCATTTTTAATAAATAATTATAAATCCATTTTACCATAAACCTTTATTGATATAAATAAGTAAATATATAAACTGATCAACTGACAACTGTAGCTGTTAAAATTGTTTAAAAAACTAAACTTAACATGAAGAAAGACTAATACAAAATTAAAAAAATTTTTCGTAAACAATATTCTCTCTTTCTGTAATTTGCAACCTTAACATTTGGAACCGACCATGAACATTTCTAACAGATTTGGGTCTTCTTTGCTCAGGTCCTCCCGGTCCAAGGGGTCCACGTGGTGAAAAAGGATCATCGGGAGATGCAGGTCCTCCCGGCTCAAAGGGTGAGAGGGGTGATACAGGTGAGACGGGTGTAACTGGGCCTCGAGGAGAGAAGGGAGCAGATGGATCTCCTGGATTCACAGGATTAGGGGGTCTGCCGGGACCACGTGGAAGCTCTGGGCCAAAGGGTCCGCGAGGGTCCGGAGGCCGCGCAGGACCCCCGGGAACCAAGGGAGAGCAAGGCTCGCCAGGGCTGCTGGGTAGAGATGGTCAACCGGGGCCTCCGGGTCTTCAGGGACCGGAAGGAATTCGTGGACCAGTGGGGCCAGAGGGATCGATGGGCGGGCCTGGGCCGATGGGACCACCAGGACCACCAGGGTTACCAGGACTCCCGGGCAAAATGTTACCAGTCCCGCAAAAACCGCAGAGACAGACCACTGAGGTTTATTCTTGGGCAGGTAAGAACAAATCTCAGCATGGTTTACAAATCTAGAATATGTTGACAAATGCGTTTCATGCATAAATTTACACCAACAGTTGAGACACACTCAGATTCATTGGTTTCACAGATTCGTCTGGTTGTCCTCCCGGTTGGCTGGGGTTCAGATACAGCTGCTATTTCTTCTACGTTGAACCGCTCAGCTTTGAAAATGCTCAGAAATTTTGCAGCAATATGTCTTCCTCCATGGTCATAATTGGTGATGTTGAAGAACAGGTGAGGAGATGAATTAAATACATATTGCTGTGTTTACACCAAACGTGAACAATCGCTTTATTACAGCGCTTTATTACAGAAAGGTTTGTAGTTTTCATGTTAGTGACGCGAGCTGACAAATACTTGTGCCGCCCGATTCATGTCATTCGCATCGCCCGCGTCTATTCGTGTCTTTGGTTTGCGTTTTATGTAACTTACATGCGCAAATCACTTAATTCGTGTTTGGTGTGAACCCCCATTAGACTTATGATGAGACACAATCACGTTCCCATTTTCTCTTTCTTTAAAACACACGGTTAATGGTCTTAACGCTCATTGATAGACCTCTTTAAATCTGAATTTACTATTTCTAGGTGTGTTTAGGTGAAATTATAATTTTTGTTTCATTCCGTGAATTACTAACAATATTTCTCCCAAATATTGTTTCTATATGCACATATTTGCAGAAAATGAAAACTAGAGAAACAGGTGAAAATGCTCTGTTGCTTTTTTTCAGACCTCAAATACTGCAAAGAAAACAAGTTCAGATTCACTTTTAGAAATATAGTAAATCATATTTCTACATGAATTAAAAAGTTCAAAAGTGTATTTATTATGTGATGACCTGGATTTTACTCACAGTTTAAAAGTGTTTTGTCATGTTGTCAGTCATTCACAATTGCTGTTGGATGAATTTATGTCACTCCTGAAATTCAAGAGACATTGGACTGGAATGAACACAATACATAATGATGATTAAATGATATTTGGAATGGTCTCTTCATTCTTCAATCTTTATGTTGTGTATTGGATGATGATGTATGTTGGTGTGTTCAGCGGTGGTTACACCTGCACACTGTGGGTCGAGGATATTTTTGGCTGGGACTTACAGACAGACAGGAGGAGAACGTTTGGAGATGGCTGGATGGATCAGTGCCCGTCTTCACGTATGTAATTCCTGTCTACTGCTGTGTGTGTGTGTGTGTATTTTAGTCACATTACAGACGATAATAATCAAGTTAGTAAGACTGAAAACCTGTGCGCGTGTGTAGTAACTGGAGGTCCGGTCAGCCTGATAACTGGGGTCATGGACATGAGGAGGGTGAAGACTGTGCTGGAATGATTCACGGCGCTCTGTGGAATGATTTTTACTGCGATGAGCTGCACAGCCTCATCTGTGAGACGACAAAAGATGAATGTGAGTATTCACGTGTGTGTTCAGAGTCTGTACGTGCATCATCTCATCACTGTTCTGTTCATTTTTAGCTGTGTGAATACTCGTGGATGTTGCAGCATTAAACACACAGATGTGATGATGGACAGACATCATGTGTGAGAGAGAGAGAGAGAGAGAGGTACAAACTCTGAAGAACAAGACTGCTGTCTCACCTTCATGTCATCCTCGACTGCTGTGACTGTTTCTTTTATAGGAAAGTGAAGTTGTTCTTTCTTATCTTAGAAGACTTGATGGAGATCTCGGTTGTGTTTCTTTTATGCATCAACTTAGTCTCAGATGTTTCTCACAAAAAAAGTTTAATACAATAATAAAAAGAGGTGTAAATGTAGGTTGTGGCAGTAAAGTAATCTGGATTTGTTAACAAATCTTTGAGTGAACATTGAGATCTTCATTAACATTGGGTCTCATTCACTAATAATCGCGTAGATTCTTCATATTTATACACACATTTGAACTTCTCACGAAAACTTTCCACACATGAATTTGTTTTTAACCTCGTCCTTATGTTAGTGGATTTGGAGTATTCTAAATGAGTGCATGAGTTTAGTAATATACCTAAACACTGAAACGTTCAGTTCAAACTAATGTTGGGTTCATGAACCGCATATTGTAGCGTAAATTTGAATTTTTCCTTAATATTAATTGTTTTAAGATTTTGAATATAAAGGCACATGTGTCCAGGTTCATCTTCAAAATTAGCTGTTCTGTCCTTGAGAAGAAACAAAGTCGCACAGTTTAGGAATGACATGGGAGTGAGTAATCAATATCAGAACATTGACATCTTTTTGGGGGTTGAAATATTTCTGTTTGACCACAAGTATACTGCTGGTTTGAAGAGAACGACTCTATATGTTTAAACCACGTAAAACTGCTAATCCATAAACTAAGCAAATAAACCTTCTGAATGAGTTAACCAGATAAATAAACCAAAGACATTTAAATTGTTCAATAGCTCGGTATACAGGGAAGATAAAGCTAGCTAAAAATTATAGTTTTCTATTTTTGTATATTTATGGGTCGACATAACGTGTATACAGTTTTCTTACGACTACGATTGTAGTCTATGTATTTTTTTATTGTATGAATAAAGCTTTGTGTTCTTGTTTGTATCAGAAACACAAACACTCTTTAAAAAAAGAAACACACAATGTTGCTCTGAATAACATCCAGATTTTTTGGTGTCTTCCATGGGTGCGTTTCCCGAAAGCATCGTAAGCCAACTATGGTCGGACGTTCCTTCGTTCCAGCATAGTTCAACGATTTAAGTGTTTCCCGAAACCGTCGTTCCAACGATCAATCGCAAGCAGCATCGCAAAGAAGCGTAGTTCCTTGGTATTATAACATGTAGACTTACATGCATCATGCTTTTCAGCAACATCCATCATTCAAAATATATACAAATTCGATTTGACATCTTTTAATTTGCCAAGAAAATAGAAACGCTGTTGTTTGAAAAGTGCGCCTGCGCTTGAGCCTACGTGCTCTAGGAATCCCTGGCCGGAGTGACGTGGGAAAAGGAAACTTATGAATTAATATAATATTGTAAAATAAAACAGCAGAGAGCAAAAATATGATAACAAAAATATTTTTCAGATGCAGCGTACGTTATTTACAGCAATAATATGACATCCGATTAATTAAAAGACGGCATTACTCCACCGCGAGTGTGACGTCATGTTTTCGGGAAACAGTTGCGAGTAGCTGGTTATATTCTCAAACGATGCCTCGTACTACAGTGGTTAGCCAGAAAGTTGTGTCATTGTTAGGGAAACGTACCCCAGAATGACTTTATTTGGATGAACGTTAAGTATTTTACTTGTATCGATGAGTGCAATACTACAGCATGTTGTCTTCAAACTATTATTGTTTCTATAATTCATAAGAAGACCTTTATTCAGTCCGTACAATTGCCAGATATTAAATGACATGAAAATGTGCATTTGACGTCTTCACATTTGTATGGTTTCACCAGCCTCAAACATCTCTGTCTCTCCTCAGCTGCACAGAAGATTCAAACGATGTAGCACCATCAAGTTTCTTACAAAAATAACACAAAACAGAAAGATTTCAGCAGACTAGGTTAAACGAGTCCTGGATTCAGCTAACCGTGTGATTTCTACTGAATTACCTGTACAAACTTAACCTCTTGACTTCATCTAGTTTGCAATGTAAACATCGAAGCAGCAAAAATAATCATAGTGCAGGATATAATGTAAAAAATCCACACCCACTTTGAAATCTAATTGGACCAGACTCCCTTTCTTATGAATATTAAAAATAAAACATGGAGGAGGAGACTGAGAAATACTAGATATTACGTGTTTTTAGTTTAACATTCATTGAGGGTTTTGCGGATTTTGTGTTTCAATATCTGGAAACGTGTTCGTGTCATACCTGCTAAGGACACAACGTTCAAAACAAAACCCTTCTTGCACATGATCAGTTAAGATATTCTAAAAACATTTTGAGGTTATTTCTCACACTTAAGCGTTTCGAAAACTTTCCCATTATCATAAGAACATCGTTGACATATTTGACGTGACATACATAGATGATGCTGTGAAAATTGCTAAATAAGTTTGAATTTGAATTGCGATCTTTTTTCGTTATACCGTCCCTTTCGTTCTTTATAAACATGTTCAAAAATAGCCTACGCTCTTAAAGAAAGTGCTACAAAAGACCCTCGATGCAATAAAAGAACCTCTTGGTTCCATAAAGAACCTTTAACATCTGAAGAACCTTACTGTTACATAAAAATGTTCTTCAGATTATAAAAAGTAAGAAAGAGATGGTTCTTCTTTATAAAACCTTCGGCTGAATGGTTCTTTGTGGAACCCAAATTGGTTCTTCTATGGCATCGCTGTGAACAACCTTTAAAGCACCTTTGTCTTTAAGAGTTTAGTTGTAAAAAATCCTAACATTGCTAGTTATAAGTGTTGCTATTGTGGCGTAATAGCGATATCTTTCATACGTCCATCCTCACTTCGACGATGGGTACGATATGGTTAATATTAAAGGGATTGTTCATCTAAAAATTCTGTCATCATTTATTCGCCTTTATGTCATTATTTCATCTGTATATGACTGATACAATATGAAGATATTTTGATAAATGTCTCAGTGGTTTTGTGTTCATACAATCGAAGTCAGTTGAGTTTAATGCTGTTTGGCTATCAATGTTTTTCTAAATATGTTCTTTTGTGTTCTGCAGAAGAAAGAAAGCCAAACAGGTTTGAAATGACATGAGAATGAATAAATGATGATTTTATTTTTGGGTGATCCATCCCTTTATCATAAGCCAATAACATATAAGCGAAGAAAATAGCTAAGGCATACAGTTTGAACGGGTTTACCATAGTATTTCTGTAATGCCACGGAGCATTGGTAGTAATTGTTTGGTATTATTAAATCCAGTTCACAAAGGTCTTGTTTGCAATAGATGAGAGTGGAAATCCGTGTTTGGTTGATCTAAATCCATTGACGTTGGTTTTGAGTTCGTCCTTGTGAAATGTAAAGGGCCATGATGTTTTGTATTTTCTTGAGGTGAGGTTCTGCTCGAAGAAAACTGAATTGTAGCTTTAACCGTTACAGGATTGATGTGTATTTTCAGATGTTCCGCGCTCCAGGAACGCAGCGTGCGTCAGCTTCGTATTTTAACCATTGAGTGATGGATGAGATGAGTGACGTTTGTTTGTTATTCATCTTTCTCCACTATGACTTCTCCGTGAAGGACTCTCCTCCTCTGACGCAGCATGTGCAGGAACAGCTGAGGAAACACTGAAAGACAAACAAACAGGTTACATAATGAAGAATCACATACTTTTCACATATTGTCATAACATCCAGTGTTAGCGTGCGGGGCGGATCTTACGTGGGATGTACGAGAGCATGACGATGATGAGAAAGTAGTAATAGTCGAAGGAGACGTTGTATTTGTTGGGGAGTCTCAGCGAGTGCATGCCCGACCGCCGGACGTACGGTAACGCTCCGTATATTGTCATGAGCTCACCGATCACGCCCAGAGGATACATGACAATGAACAAGTTATATCTGGAGAGAGGTAAGACATTAAAGTGAGATTAACAGGCCTTCTGATTCTCCACAGCGACCATTCTGTACTTCTCAATCGGGTAAATTACGCCAAGACGGCACGTCACAATCACGTCGTTAGTTATAATCTGGTTAAAAAGGAACAATAGATACTGTAAGAAATATTTTGTTAAATTGTTTTGTCAATTCTTTAGTCTAAAACACACACTGATTTGTTTCATCTCATCTCATGTTTAACTCAAAAGGAATTGTACAAAAAATCTAACTTAACCTTATGCTGTTGCAAAAGCGCAAATACATACAACATACAAATTGTACAAATTTGTAGTTCTGAATTGCCATGACGTTGTGTTGAAGAATGCAACACCTGCAAACAATGGGCTGGTTGCACAAGATGGCGCCAGTGAGCTTTTGCGACACCAGGGTCTGCAGACTAATTTACGGTATCGAGTTGTTTTGGCTAAGCAAAGTGCTCAGTAATATAAGGAGGATCTGTCATATAGCTTATAAATGACTTTTTTCTTTTTTATACAAAAAACATGCATAATTGCCAGAGAAAATTCTCCTTTTATCATACAGTGTTTGTTTGTTTTATTTGACATGGAAATCAAAATTACATCGGACAAACCATATGAGTGCTTTGTTTGAGTGTTTTAGCATACATGCTAATTGTTAAGACCTGTTGAAACTGTTACACGACCTGAAATTAGTCCCAAAAGCTCACCAGCACCATCTTGTGCAACAAGCGATTTCCCAGCTCAGTAAACTTGTGCTGCGTCCCAATTAGCCTACTTACAGTACATTCTGCACTAAAAGTATGTACTGTTTTTGTAATGGAATAGCATATACATTTAAGTGTGTAGCAACAATATGCACGTACTGGGACATACTACCAGTAAGCAGAAGTGGTCGTTGTTGCCCAGACAACTTTGTGGCCATTAAAGTCCCTGTGAACCGAAAGTTGTGTATTTTCGTATTTTGACGCATTTCCGAGTGAAATGATATTTTCAGTAAAGTAAAGAAGATAAGGGCACACAAATTTTAATAAGAGAATGACCCACACTGATAAACTAGTTACGCTTTAATATTTCATGAAAAAAATGGGCATTGTAATTTTAATTTCACTGGGACAGTCACACACATCATAATACAGCTCTTCTTTCCATCATGATATTCATTCATTCATTATTTCATATGTGATCTTAACTGTATACTTACATTTGTTAATTTAGTGAGCAGCAGTTATATCATTTATTAATGCAGCGGTCGCTGTGAGTTACAGTGTGCACTTCTATTTTCTACCGGATAGTAAACCATCCAGGAATCTTTGGAATACTGTTTTCAACATACTACGATATGGGACATACTCAATTCTACATTCAAATACTATTTAGGGCAGATAGTTTGCGGATTGGGACGCAGGGTTAGAGTTCAGAGAGAGTTCATGCTATGTTCATGAGTATTAAGCATTCTCAGAGAGAGCAAAGCATGCTGGGAAATGCGGTCACCTGGCCCACTTGATGAAGTATGGCAGATGATTGAGAAGCTTGAAAGTGTAGAAAGAGTAACGGGTGATTTCTGTAAGCGTCCACACGACTACAAACAAAACCACGCTCCCTTCATTCTGAATCTGATCACACATTCAACACCACGAGAAAAAGAAACAGAAGAAGTGAGAAAGATCATTTTCAGACCCTTCGAAAAAGAGAAAGAAATGGACACGCAGGATGGATGTCCACTACACATTTGAAGCACTTCTTTGAGCCTAATCGCTTTCACGTGATTTTTACGGACCTGTCTTATGCTGTTTGCGATGAACCAAACCATGAATATCCGAGAGGACACTTGGACCCCAGTCACAATCACAGATGTCCGAACAATTCCTGCAAAGATGAGAAGGTCTGTACACACAACTCAACTGAAACATTGTACTATAGCACTTAAAAACAACTACATACCGATTGCACAGTGTCCAATCTGTAATAAAAACAATATGAGGTGAGATCAATTTCTACAATTCAGGAATTAAACAACAAGGAAGATATGTGCAGATGTTCATATGGTGAAACACAAAGACTCAGAATGTTTATAATATCAGACTTCAGACTCTAGGACCTTTCAGAAAAACTACTTTAAAGAAGAGGATAAATAAGTGTTTTTCATGACAACTGTACCATGTATATAATGCTGATTTGCAAGATTTATATTATTTACAGAGGTGTGTTCTCCCCGAAAATAGTACGGATTAAAAATATGCCGAATAGGGACTTCTGTAAGACATTCCTCTTAAATGAACCCTGTTGAGATGTCTTGTGCCCGGTTTAAACACAGACAATTCAGTATCAAGAATTAAATCATAAAAACAGGTTATGTCGTCAGGACAATGATTAATATTGTTCATATCAGTTTGTTATTGACGTATTTAAATCGGTAACCAAACAACATTGAACCTCATTGACTTCTATTGTATGAACACAAAACCACAAAGACATCAACTGGGTTTTAAATGACACTAGGGTGAATAAATAATTACATCTTTTTCATTTGGGGGTGAACTATCCCTTTAAGTGACGTGTTTTAATATATCTTCACACGTTTTATTATATCACACTGATCTTTACAACAGCTGTCTCACCTCCAGTAATGCGAATGTCTGGAAAAACTTCAGCGTTTTTGCTATAGTTTTGTACAATCCTTTATGAGTGCCTTTGTGAAGATAAAACCGGACCATTGCCACAGCCAGTACCAGCCACCTGCAAAACCACATCACCACACATCACAATAATATAACATTGACAAAATGATGAATCTTGAGTGAAGAACTGCTGTCAAATGTCCTCGCGCTCCAAAACAATTCATCATGCTTTCTTATGTCATTCAGAGATTTGTGTGCACTGACGGAGGTCTCTGTATCTACATCACACCATATCCCACACTGAAACGTTTTAAAGTTTGATATTTTGTAATCTTAGGAACAATGTGGGATGAAGGGTAATAAAGCAATTTGAAGAACTCTGATTATTCATATCGGGATATGGAAAGAAAATATTAGCTTCCTTCACAAGGAAATGTACTATGTTACTAAATGGTAAATAAACCATGGATAAAACCACCATGGTAACCATAAATGAACCGGGTTTGCTATAGCAACCACAGTTTCAAACCAATCAATCAAATAATCTGAAAAAATACCATGTTGTTTATTACACTTTTACTATAATAAAACCGTGGTGCATTTTCGTAAGGGACAACTGCCCTCGTCCACAGACGCCCCTCTTCATTTGCCCTTTCAAACTTTACCCGGCTTGAGCGCGTAACCGCTGCAATGCGCGCACCGACACATATAATAGCCATTCCCGTGCATTATTGTTTTCTGGCCCTGTTTAAATTCCGCCTGTCGAGCATCTGGTCACGCCGCGTCAGCGCGCATCTAAACATATCCCCGCGACAGACGCGCGCACGCAGCACCGTCAACCCTATTTGGCAAGAGCGAACACGAGGAAAAGCCCCGTTACATTGTTACAACTGACCGCAAATGAAACAAAACTAACGGAAACCTGCGCGCACCGACACACTTTTGCGCAACATCGTTTTAAAGAGTTTTGTACATCACTAAAGCACTTTAAGCACCACGCGAATAACGATTTACAACGGACGTTAAAGAGACACAGAATAAAGCGCGTGCACAGTGAATTAAAGCGCTTGAAAGGCAAACTTTCGTGCGGAATACCCGGCGGTCATGGCGATGTTGTAGAAGGTGAGCCATGCCGTGGCGATGGCGCCTTTCGTCCGCTTCTTGTTGTTGGTTTCTTTCTCCTCGACGGCTCCGTCCTCCTCGCCAGACGCCATGGTACCGGGTCCGAGACACACTGCCAAAGTCACGCAAACAGCTGCTGTCGGAGGGGCTGGCCATCCTTCCGCGAGACCCTCTGAAGGGGCCAGTGCCCGCGAGCGCCGTCCACGGAGGATGGTCATTGATCCTTTTTATTGATCACTTTCATTTAATAGATCATTCTTGGCGACGCGTTGAAAGTCAATTGGAGGTTTAATGTAGTTCGAGAAGTTTGCGGGTATTACACAAATAAAATGGATTTAATTCGGATCAAATGTTATATTAGAATTCTGAATAGTTTCTGTATTATTTATCGGATGGATTTGTGATATAGGTCATATTGTCTCAAATAGCTTTCGATGAACCAAATAGTTAGATCCTGATAACAAACGTCATCATCGGGGTTGTGTCATATAGATGATGTCATATAAAGCCAAAAGCGACACAAAAAGAATCTTAAATTGGTGTTCGCGATATAGACATTGAGTGAATAATTAAAGGTTTATTAATTTATTAAGACATATATTTTTATTTTTCATGATTTTATTTCTTTTTATTTTATTTCCCCGCACGACTTTCTTTTATGTCGGTCTTTGGTAATATCGCTTTAAAAATTATTTTCCCGGGTGACGTCATCGTACAGGAAGTGACACCATTTCTGATGGGAAGCAACTGCACAAACAGCAGCAATGAAATTAAAGAAATCGCTGTGATCATATATTTACGAGTTTTAAGATGAAAGTGGATCAAGTGTTGATCTTGGAGCTGATATTCTGTCCTGGCTCCTGGAAGTCCTCAAAAATGTTGAACTCTATGAAGATTTATCACAAATTTAAATGTAAAGTTTTTGTAAAATTTCCCTTTTTTAATTGACTCGAAAATATTAATTCTGAGCAAATTTAGACATCAACACAACCTTCATTTAGTTTGCATTTATACAATAATACGCACAGTTCTGAAAATAAATAGAATTAAGTTCTCTGTGGGGTCACATACTATGATGTCACTATAACCACAGTAATGTGGTTATAATGTATGATGTCATGCCCAAATGTGGTGCCAGAGAAAGTTTTTATTATATCACTTTTTATAGATTTACAAAAAATATAATAAAATGCATATATTATTATAACGTAATAAAACAACCAGCAGATATTTTCTTATACACATTATGTCTGTTTAGTGTATGTTGAAGGATTGTTAAGTCCCAATGCTGTAAGACGTAATTCAGTCTTGTAAGAGCTCGGGGACGGCTGGCGGGTGAAGGCTGCATCTAAAAAAGTGATTCACAGCAGATTCTAAAATTAGTTCCCCTCCCACAACCCAAAGAAATCAGTGTGAACTGAAGACACCACCAAATATAGGACAACCCCCCCCCCACACACACACACACACACGTCCTGATCCTGTTACACAAGCATACGTACGTACAGTAAGTTTACGCTCAATTTGAACGTCTGGTAGAACAAATACACACCATGTCCACAAACCATGTACGGCAAGCCGTATGCCTCTGGTTTCTACACAGATACAGTGTGCACTTCACATTATTATACTAGCAAAAACCAACATTTGATTAGATTTTTCGACTTTATGTGTCACAATCACACTGTTCAATAATGACCACAAGATGGAGGCAAACAACAATGGTCACTGTGTACTGGTTAGGGTAGACATGCACACATGTGCACATTCACAACACAAACTCTTTCAAACTCTGTACGTTGTCAGTTTTTTTACATAAATGCAAACATATAAGAAACCTTTACATTTATACATTTCTTACATTTTCTTGTAAGTTGCTTGCTTATGACATAAATATTCAAATGAAAAAGTTACTTTGGATCGTGTATTATTGCAGAATTAACGATGGTTTGTCTCTTTTAAATAATATTTCATAAAAATTGTGTTTTTGTCAAAGTTTATGTTAAATGCATAAATCTGATGACACATGTGTTGTGTATTTTATATATATATATATTATATAGTATATGAACGTGCACTATTATATATATTTTATATGTTTTATATATATATTTAATAATATTTAGTTACCTATAATAACAACCCAGTTTGTTATTGTATGTTTGTTGTGATTTGATGTCAGTGTTATTGTGTGTGTGTGATTGTTGTGTGATGTCAGTGTTATTGTTGTGTGATGTCAGCGTTATTGTGTGTGTGTGTTGTGTGTGTGATGAAGTGTTATTGTGTGTGTGATGTCAGTGTTATTGTGTGTGTGATGTCAGTGTTATTGTGTGTGTGATGTCAGTGTTATTGTTGTGTGATGTCAGTGTTATTGTGTGTGTGATGTCAGTGTTATTGTGTGTGTGATGTCAGTGTTATTGTGTGTGTGATGTCAGTGTTATTGTGTGTGTGATGTCAGTGTTATTGTGTGTGTGATGTCAGTGTTATTGTGTGTGTGATGTCAGTGTTATTGTGTGTGTGAGTGTTATTGTGTGTGATGTCAGCGTTATTGTGTGTGTGATGTCAGTGTTATGTGTGTGTGTGTGTGTGATGTCAGCGTTATTGTGTGTGTGTGTGTGATGTCAGCGTTATTGTGTGTGTGATGTCAGTGTTATTGTGTGTGTGATGTCAGTGTTATTGTTGTGTGATGTCAGTGTTATTGTGTGTGTGATGTCAGTGTTATTGTTGTGTGATGTCAGCGTTATTGTGTGTGTGTGTGTGTGTGTGTGTGATGTCAGTGTTATTGTGTGTGTGATGTGTGTGTGTGTGATGTCAGTGTGTGTGTGTGTGATGTCAGTGTTATTGTGTGTGTGATGTCAGTGTTATTGTGTGTGTGATGTCAGTGTTATTGTGTTTGTTATGTTGTGTGATGTCAGTGTTATTGTGTGTGTGTGTGTAGTTGTGTGTCGGTATGTGTGGTGTGGCGGTATGTGTGTGTTGATTCAGGAGTGTGTGGTGCAGGTATGTGTGTGTGTAGGTGGTGGGTGCAGGTATTGTGTGGTGGATATTTGTGATGTCAGGTTAGTTGTGTGATTCAGGTAGTGGGATTCAGGAGTCAGATGTGGTGGGGGTGGGGATGTCAGGTACGTAGTGTGGTGAGTGTATCAGGAGTACAGGAGGGGGGGAGGGGGGGTGTGTGATGTCGGTTAGGGATTGGACAGGAGTGGGGGTGCGGAGGGGGTGGTGGGGGCAGATTACGGTAGTGTGGTGATTCGGATTTGGATCGGATGGCGGAGTTGTGTGCGGAGTGGGGGCGGAGGGACGGAGTGTGAGGTATTTGTGCGTGATTGTCGGAGTGTGGGATGGGTGTGTGTGGGTGAGTGTGTGTATCGGAGTGTGTGTGTGTTTGTGTGCAGTGTTTGTGGTGTGTGGGTATTGTGTGTGGATCAGTGTTGTGTGTGTGATTGATGCGGTATGTTGTGTGGTGTGTATTGTGTGGATGTCAGGTTATGTGTGTGATGTGTGGATCAGTTTGGATTTGGTGATGCAGTGTTATGTGTGTGTGATGTCAGTGTTATGTGTGTGTGATCAGGTAGTTGGGATTCAGGTATGTGTGTGTGTATGGTGATGTCAGGTTATGTTGTGTGGGATCAGTTTGTGGTGTGTCGTGTTATGTGTGTGGAGAGTGTTGTGGTGTGGTTTGGTGTGTGATGGTGTATGTGTGATGTCAGTGTTATTGTGTGATCAGGTATGTGTGTGTGGTCAGGGGTGGGTTTGGTTGTGTGTCATGCGTTCATTGTGTGTGTGATTGTTGTGTCATGTCAGTGTTATTGTGTGTGTGATGTTTGTCTGTCAGTGTTATTGTGTGTGTGATTGTTGTGTATGTCAGTGTTATTGTGTGTGTGATTGTTGTGTGTTGTGTGTTGTTGTGATTGTTCAGTGTTGTTGTGTGTTGATGTCAGTGTTATTGTGTGTGTGATTGTTGTGTCATGTCAGTGTTATTGTGTGTGTGTGTCAGTTTGTGTGTTTGTATGTCAGTGTTATTGTGTGTGTGTGTGATGTCAGTGTTATTGTGTGTGTGTGATTGTTGTGTGATGTCAGTGTTTGTGTGTGTGTGTGTGTGTGTGTGTGATGTCAGTGTTATTGTGTGTGTGATTGTTGTGTGATGTCAGTGTTATTGTGTTTGTGGTTGTTGTGTGATGTCAGTGTTATTGTGTGTGTGATGTCAGTGTTATTGTGTGTGTGATGTCAGTGTTATTGTGTGTGTGTGTTGTTGTGTGATGTCAGTGTTATTGTGTGTGTGTTTGTTGTGTGATGTCAGTGTTATTGTGTGTGTGATTGTTGTGTGATGTCAGTGTTATTGTGTGTGTGATTGTTGTGTGATGTCAGTGTTATTGTGTGTGTGTTTGTTGTGTGATGTCAGTGTTATTGTGTGTGTGTTTGTTGTGTGATGTGTGTTGTGTGTGATTGTTGTGTGATGTCAGTGTTATTGTGTGTGTGATGTCAGTGTTATTGTGTGTGTGTTGTGTGATGTGGTTGTGGTGGTTGTTGTGTGATGTCAGTGTTATTGTGTGTGTGATTGTTGTGTGATGTCAGTGTTATTGTGTGTGTGATTGTTGTGTGATGTCAGTGTTATTGTGTTTGTGGTTGTTGTGTGATGTGGTTGTTATTGTGTAATGTGATTGTTTTGTGATGTCAGTGTTATTGTGTGATGTGATTGTTGTGTGATGTCAGTGTTATTGTGTTTGTGGTTGTTTTGTGATGTGGTTGTTATTGTGTAATGTGATTGTTGTGTGATGTGGGTGTTATTGTGTGTTCAGGTTTGCTCTGATATGGCGACCCGATATTGAGTGCAGAGTCAGCACTGAAGCTCACTGGTGTGAATGGAACATGCCAGCGCTCTTACACAATAAACTCAAAACCAACAGCCAAATCTCATTGTTTCTCGTCTCTTTCTCATCATGGGCTCAGGGAGCAAGATTAAGTTTGCTGTCTGTGAGCTTCTGCAGTTCGCAGGTTTTTGCGTTCCACTCTTTATCATAATGCAGCGTTTCGCTGTCATCGTAGCTCGAGCAATGAGCCAATCTCAGGCCTCTGCCGGGAATGCAACGACTGCTTATTGGCTGATCGTGGCGTCGTCCGTGGCCTACGTGACATCAATGGCCATGTTGATCTGGTTGCCTATGAAGTACATGGTCTTTATGAAGAAGAAAGCTCTGGTGGCCGGGAAGAATTGGTGAGAGAGAGAGAATTCTGTAGCATGTGCTGCTCTGTGTATGACTGGTCACTTTTGTTCGTGTACAGTAGTATTTTTCACCTGATGTTACAAGCGTTACAGAAGATTAAGATGGTTAAATTTATACTGTATCATCATTATACTGAATGTCATCAGTTTGATCATTATTTATATTTTACCATACATGTGACAAAAGTGTTTGCCATGGCAGCGAGCCGTGTTGGTCTCAAAGAATATATTTCATGAACATCCGCAGTAATCTGTGACTGTTTTGAACTTCACTGCCACTTTTATGTGATGGCATGAGTGAATTTTCTTCTTTCAGGAGACCTGTTGCTTTGGCTTATGTGCTTCTCTCGACGCTGCCCTGTTTCGCTTTCCTCATCGCCAGCTCTGAGGTAAATCCACATTTGATAAATGATACACCTTGTTCTCATTGAGATTCTGTTTGTCCTGTAAACGTGGACTTTACGGATTTCATTGTACTCGCACTAAACCAACCCGATTTGATGACGAGCTTGATTGTTTCAACACATGGTTGGTTAAAGTCTAGACACGGTTTGGTTTGTTTCTATATACCCATTCATTTTCAAACATGCGCCGGGTCACAAAGCGACGACCAGTTGTGTTTTAAATGAAGACTGGGTTGTTTCAACCCAACATGCTGGACTAATTTTAACGCCTTGTTGGGTTCAAATATCTACATTTTCTGGGTTAGTTTGATGGGTTAGGTTTATTTATTTTTGCCCCAACGTTGGGTTGAAAATAACGCAACTTCATGTTTCTTCAAATTCTTTTAATGTGTTTTGATTTAGCATGTTCAGTATAAGACTGGTTTTTCAGTATCTGTTATTTCAGTTGTTGACAGTAATGTGAATTAAGATCAAACAGAGACTTGAGACAAAAAGTAACCACATGAATCTCCTCTAAAATATCAGAGGATATGTCAGAAAATATCTCAAACTCTGCCCAGCTACTAAAACCTCCAATCCAAAGAATTCAAACATCACTCGTGAAATTATTCCATCACAAAATAATCAGTGTTAACCTCATAGCTCTCTGTACTCGTATTGCCTGTCAACCGTTGTGTCATTCATGTCTATTTTTATTTCTCTCATGTCATTCTAAGAGAAACACCTGAAAGTTGATACTTAAGTGAAGCAGTTGAGAACTTTTGGTCTTCTTGAGCAATAAAAGAGCAATAAAATGTGATGATAGTGAGAAACAGCTGAGCAGTGTTTGATGCGCCGTGTTGATAAGCGTTTGCTCTTCCTGTTTTGTTTAACAGAAGAATCTGAGGTGACGGAGCAAAAGTCCTTCCACATCCTGACTGCATTTCATGTGTGTTTGCTCATTAGACATTCATGTATTTATATACCACACTGAAACTTTGACATTTTTCGCCAAAAAGTAAAAGTGCAATGTATAATGGAATATGGGTTTTAATCTAAAATACAGAAAAACAAAAAATGCAGACAAATAAAACAAACATGATGCACAGTTTAACTGTGACTTGTGGTAATGTTATTTTATAGTCATTCTCCTGCTGTTTCAAATATGTATTTTTTAATAAACCTCCTTTAATCCCTCTCAAAGCTTAAAATTCTTCTTTTTAAACTCTTCTTTTAATGCAAATAAATATCTAATTAGCCCAAAAATTGAACATCACTTGAAATGACCTTACATGCTTTCCTCATACACAAATACTTGATCTGCAGGGAAACTCGCGTACGTCAACATTCCCAATTCAGAAATCCCAATCCGGAGAGATATTCCAACAACAAACTGACTGCGATTGCCAAATATTTTTTTCACATCTCTCTTTTTTCCCTTTCTCTCGTCCATGTTTTTCAGGTACAGATTAGAAGTGATCTGAGGTTGGACACATTTGCTGAATTGCCTGTGTCACTGGTTCTTTTCTCTCTGATTTGCATCGATATTGTGGAACGAATCCGTCATTGCAGACTTACTGGTCAAGGTACAACAAACACCAGCACAAGTTGATGGTCAAATAAACCAACACTATTGCTTTTGTGTTGATATTACACATCTGGTCATATGAATATATCATAGATATTATTATTGCACCACTTATTAAGTTAATTAGAGATAAAATAACATTTTGTAATTCAATTTCATTTATTATTTAATTTCATTTATTATTAATTTACTTTGCCTTGCCTTGCCTTGCCTTGCCTTGCCTTGCCTTACTTTACATGTGTGCAGCTAATGAACTGGCACGTGATTCGGACATTGCCTCTCCGGTGGTGACACATATCGGTAGAGTTTCTTCTATAGTCACTCCTGCGACCGGGCCATCACATGCAGCTAACATTGGCCCAGATCACGCAGCGCAGACGGCGAACGGGATCATGCAAGGGTTGTCTGCCAGCTCGACCGTTGCGGGCTTATCAGGCAACAGGACGGCCCCCGGTCACGCCAGCAGCGCACCGGTTCAATTGCTGTCCAATAACATAGTGTCTTCAGGTCTGCCAGATGCAGGGCTCCATGGCGACACAACAATTCCAGGGTTTCCTGGCAACGGTGCATTTCAACGACAGATACCAGGCAACCACAGGCAGGCATATGGTATTCAGGGAGTTTATTCACAATCAAATGTACCCTTTGCAAACCTTCCAGTTGCCCCTCCGTACTCAGGACCGTTCAGGTTCCTGCTGGCCAGCGACGTCCGCGCCGACGTGTTCGCCAACAGCTTTTTGTTCTGGTTGGATACGGTGGAGATGGTTCGGGTAACGGGTCACAGCCCTGTGTATTTTTCCGGCTGGGCTTTACCGATTTACCTCTTTTGTTTCTTATCCTCGATGCGTTTGGTTTTAACACCTCACAGTCCCCTCCTGTCACCCGTGGGTGTAGTTCTTCAAGATCTTCCCTTTCTCGTCTTGAGAACTGCATTGATCGCTTTGTTCGGTTTTGTTACGCCGATGCTGTACGTGATGAAGAATCTGCTGGTGTGCCTGGCCTACATCTATTTCAACTTTATGACAAAACTGAAAGTGTTCAACACGGAGAGAATGTTCTGATGGAGGTGCATATAACAAAAGTACATTTATTTTTCAGCCCACGACCCCCAAAATATCAGTGCCAGCGACCCGAGACCCCCATCATCCTCAGAAGTGGTTTCAGTATACAAACGTTGCGTGCAAATGGGCTAATAATGACAACATGAAAGAGCACAGTTAAACTAGGCTGACTGACCACCACCCAACAAACCAAATGTAGGACAATGTGGGACAACATTGAAAGGTAGTGCAAAACTGTGATTTAATAACGGAATTAAAACATAGAATTTTCAAATCTAAAATACAACAATTAAATGGCGATTTCAATTGAAGGGTAACTGTCTCTTTAAACAGACGTGGAGTTATTATTTTGTAAACTTTGAAAATCTTTTCAGAAAGGGAAAACTAACATTATAAAGATCAAACAAATAATTAATAAGTGTTTATCTTTTAATATGCATGATTTCCCAAATTTTTTTTTAATACGCTAACCACAACCAACAGACTGATGAAAATGCGGGAGATTTTTTCAATACGCCATCACATGCGGGACAACTGATGAAAATGCTGTGTGGTGTTACACAAAGCGGGACGGGTGGTCACCCTAAGTCTAACATAATACTATTTTATAGTTATTTACTCATTACTTATTGTTATTAAACATCAAACATGAACTATTCATACAGATCGTCGAATTTCGTGAAACTGATTTGCATGAAAATGAAGAAATTCCTAATTTGCCTATTTCTGGAAATCATTGTGTGACCCCGCCCTCGCGTCCTTGCGACCCCCCGGGGGGTCACATCCCCACTTTGGGATCCCCTGACTGAGAAAGTATTGCAATGTGACAGGATCGAGGGATTGTTTCATGCCATCTTGTTCTCTGAATGTAATAAATGTTCTGCCAAACACTTCTTCTGTAACCCAAAAGAGTGATTTATTTTCTTACTGGTTGGTTTGGATCTACATAGTACGGAGATATTTAAGAATGTTCTTCTCTCTGTGACGGACAGATTGGAATAAAAATGGGAAATGAGAAAGTCTTGTCAAAGTTTTTTCACCTTATCTTTCATGTATGCGATTTTATGCACATCATTGAATTCTGACAGGAAACAGGATGTCCATGGGGCAGTAAAAGAAGCCTTAACCTGTGATTTCCTTCTTGCTGAGCTTCATCTTCTCCAGAACTGCATTGTGTGTGGAATCTCACCAGATCAGCATTTTCAGCCCTGTTGAAAGAAAGACACGACCACAGTTCATATCATCTCCATTCTTGTCTAGCCCCATCTCTTCTGTTATATTCCATTCAATATAACAAACGGAAAAATAATATTTAGTTTTTCCGTTTTTCTGTGTGCATTTTAAAAAATGTCCTTCACACAAATGCTTTGCGCATGCGTTATGTCGCTTATCGGGATCAAACGCATGCGAACTTGCGAAGCTTGAAATGGAAATGGTATTATTTAAATATGCTTCGTTGTACTTTTGTCTCCCACTAATAGAGTCACACTGGGAGAGGAGGACATGAAGGTGGAAAATATTTCAACAATATAATATTGAACAATGCCTAAAGTTCACATACAATACTTTCCAGAGCTTAGAGTCGAAGGTTGTTAGCATTATTGCTTTTGATGTGTGACATTTCAGTGGACAGTTACAGCTGCAAATGCATAAATTACGGTTGTTATTTAGAAGTAATGTGGTGCGAACAGTCATTGGGTTCCCCAGCAAAAACTGTAGTTCTGCTAGGAGTCATTATTAAAATTGTTCAGTTTCTATTGAAGCTGTGAGGTTTTTATGTAGTCATTTGCGCTATTACATTACATCAGTTTTATTTAACCTAAACTGCCAAATGATTGCAGTCATACGCCTTGCATTAGGCTGCTGTGAGATAACTAGATAACATGCCAAAGCCTGTACCTCACGGACCATGATAATGATGAAGTGTTCCCCGGAGAGCATGGCCTCTTTTCTTGTGATAGGTTATATCATTTATCAACATTTCATGAATATGAAACATGTACAGCTCGAGTGAAGCCATTGTAAATGATCACTGATCGATCGCTAGATTCGTGAAGAGCTGTAGGCGAAGCTCCAACACAGTACGCAGAAGTCCGTGCGAAACTACCCCAAAATTACAAAAAATATTTCATTTTGGTTTATTTATTTATTGGATTTCCCATTTCAAGCTGATATAAGAAGAAAAACATTGCTTTAAAACAAAATAACGGAAAAAAGAAATATTGACTGTTTCTTTTCCAGTTGTTATATTGAATGGAATAATCAGATGATACACGGACCAAGAACCTTTGACTGAATGGTTCTTTGTGAAACCAAAAATGGTTCTTCCATGGCATTGCTGTAAAGAACCTTTTAAGCACCTTTATTTTTGAGAGTGTATACAGGTTTTTAACACGTGAGGATTGAATAAATAATGTCTAAATCAAAGTAATAGGTTGAGTTATGAACATCCTTGAACCATCTTCCAATCAACCAATCAGACTCTAGGATTCGATTTAGGGACGACGTGAACCCAGAATTAGAACCCAGATGTTTCTTTTTTGGGTAAATTTGATGAACTTTAATAATATTGACATTTTAAATATATACGTTATATCTTTGTTTTAATCTGTCTGATTTGTCAACATATTATTTATAACTTCACCATTTCTAACTCTTTTTCTCATGAGAAATATCTGAGACTTAAGCGGAAGTTTCCAATTGTTCTCCATTTGCTTTTTAAGTAACTTTGTTTTTTATGTTAGGACAGTGTTACTTTTACGAAAACGCTGCTTCATGAACATGCCTTACTTGGAAAATTCACAGACCCGCTGAGACCTCACACTGATTCAGAAGCGCGTGATGCTTAACATATGATTAATGAGCTTCATCCTGTCCCCGTAGTTATACAATGGCATTGACCAGTCGTGAAGGTGGTTGGACAGCATTTATACCTTTAACATATGAACCCCCGGACACATGTCAACAGTGAATATAAGAGATTTAATATTCAAACACACGCTGGATTCCTTCATGTGCGGATCACAAGTGAATTTTCAGATATGAAGACGTCTCGTGTTCTGCTGTTTGTTCTCATTTGTTTGTTTGTTTCCTTACAGCCGTCCAGTCAAACAGGTATGATACTCATTTAACAACATTTATTTCATATGTTAATATTTCCACTAAATCTTCACTTCATCTTTAAATGTTCAAAAGCAATTGCTCTACCAACTGATCTAGACTTTATATTAAAATAAAGATAAAGGTGCTTAAAAGGTTGTTCACAGTGATGCCATAGAAGAACCCTTTTTGGTTCCACAAAGAACCATTCAGCCGAAGGTTTTATAAAGAACCATCTGTTTATTACCTTTTTATCATCAAAATGTTAGATGTTAAAGGTGCTTTATGGAACAAAAGATTCAGAGTGTACAGTGACATATTGACGCATTGACACATACGTTGCTTTGGGTAAAAGCGTCTGCTAAATGACTAAATGTAAATGAAGCAAATGATTAATAGCAAGGTATTTTTGTGTAGACTCCGGCTCTTTTCTGATGTACAACAAGGATCACAAGAAATGTGTGAATGTGGTGAATGCCAATGTGGTGCAGGCGTCAGCGTGTGATGTGTCTTCTGACGCTCAGCGCTTCCGATGGGTTTCATCTTCAAGAATCATCAGCGTCTCTCTTAAACTCTGTTTGGGAGCTCAAGACATCAAAAACTGGGTGAAAATTATTCTTCTGCCCTGTAAAGACAACAGTCCTCTACAGACCTGGGAATGTAAGAACGAGACCTTGTTTGGATTAAAAGATCAACCGTTACACATGAACTACGGTAATCAAAAGGAGAAGAATATGATGCTTTATAGTGGAAGTGGCGGTTGGAGTCGCTGGCAGATTTATGGGAGTGAAGAAGATCTTTGTTCTCATGGATATCAAGGTTCAAACATTGCTATTTTCATAGAGTCAAAAAACATTTGGAAAGCCAATATAGAAGAATTTAACATTTGAACTCCACCATTTCTCCGAAAAGTTATTTCAAAGAAACAAAAAACTAAATTGAGAACTGAGTAAATGCATGAACAATCCATATCAATGAAAAAACTTTAATAATTTAATTTCAATGATACATTTTGGCACTAAAGTTAATTTTGATACACTAAAGCTTACTGCCCCACTGTCTATAAATGTATGAGTCGGAACCCACCAATCGCTCTCTCTCTTTTTTGTAATTCTTGTACCTTTGTGTCTTGTAGAGATTTATACTCTCGGCGGGAATTCATTTGGAAAGCCATGTCAGTTCCCCTTTAAGTTTAATGACAAGTGGTACACCGAGTGTATCGTGGAGGGAAGATCAGACGGCCGACTGTGGTGTTCAACTGAGACAGATTATGACACAGACAAGAAATGGGGCTTCTGCCCAACCAAAGGTAAGAACGTGTTTTGTTTCGTTCATATTCAATTAGAATATACAATGTGTATTTAAATGTTGTTCTGTATGTGTTTCAGGCGTGTCAGGGTGGGACAGTGATCCAGTAAGTGGTGTTTTGTACCAGAGGAACACACAGTCAGTATTGAGCTGGCATCAAGCTCGAACCAGCTGCCAACAGCAAGATGCAGATCTTCTCAGTATATCAGAACTCCACGAGCAGTCTTATATAGCAGGTACATTCACATCTTCTGCTCTTTACACACACACAGATTCTACTATCAAGCTAAACTAAAATGATATTTCAGGTTTGACAGATCGCATGGGTTCTGCTCTATGGATCGGACTGAGCAGTCTTGACTTTGAGAGCGGCTGGCAATGGAGTAATGGAAACCCATTCAGATATCTCAACTGGGCTCCTGGTACGTCACGTGTATGTAGAAAAAGCATCTGAATGGTGTGTAGATGATGTCAATGTTGGTATTGTTTGACTGTAGGTCACCCGTCTCTGGAGCCGGGTCTGAACTGTGCTGCATTAAACGCTGATAAAGCCTCAAAGTGGGAAAGTTTGTCGTGCAGTAAGAAGTTGGGCTACATCTGCCGCAAGGGCAATTCAACAGAGATCACACCTTCAATAGGTACAACACGCACAGCACAGCACAGCACATACTGTATTCCAGTGTCAGTGTTAAATGTTCATCTGTGTGTGTGTCAGGTAAAGATCAGACGTTCTTCTGTCCAGCGGCGTGGGTGCCGTACGCCGGTCACTGTTATTATCTGCAGCGCTCTCAGAAGATGTGGAGCGACGCTTTGGCAGCGTGTCATAAAGAAGGATCAGATCTGGCCAGCATACACAACATAGAGGAGCACAGTTTCATCATATCACAGAGTGGATACTGTACGTCTGCTGCAATAACACACAAACACACAGATCACTATTCTAAACTTTTGTCAAATTAGGTCTTGTTTAAAAACTTTAATGTCCTCTAATCAAAACCCTGGCGATCTTGCTCATGCGCAGCTGAAGAAAGATCCTGCTTTGTTAAAAAGGCATGTTTTTTGAAGGAGAACGTTTGGAAAGATGTAAACGAATAATCATTAATAGTTGCAGCTTATTTAAATAATGTATCATTTAAAAACTTTGTCTAAAATTGTGAGTTCGTGTTGTGTAGTGTCCAGTGATGAGCTGTGGATTGGTCTCAATGATCAGAAGATTCAGAATCTGTTTGAGTGGTCGGATAGAAAACACGTCACCTTCACCAGATGGATTGTTGGAGAACCTTCACACATCACCAATCGCATGGAGGATTGTGTGCTTATGAAGGGAAAGGTGGGGACTTTTGATATTGTGTTTTTATGGTCATCATAACATTTGACACGGTGATGTTTGTGAGTTTGTTCTGGTGGTTTTGTGTGTATTAGGAGGGAAAGTGGGCAGATGAAGCGTGTGGAACAGCTCATGGTTACATCTGTAAGAAGAAAGCTTCCATTAAACCTGAAGGATCCACACACATGATCAGTCCTGGATGTCCTGCTGTGAGTGGAAAAAAATCATACGTGAAGCTGCTTTTTATTTGATATATTGTGTTTTATTATTGTTTGAAGGGACGGTTTGGTGATGGTGTGAATGTCTCCACAGGGTTGGTTCAGGTTTGGCTATTACTGTTATAATGTTGCCATGGAAACCCAAACTTTTGCTGATGCCAAACTGACATGTGAGCAGAGCGCTGCGAGTCTGGTTGATGTTTCCAGCAGGTGAAGTTCACCTGAAATATTTGATCATGTTTTAGATGTTTTGACACTGAATGACAGTGAGAGTAAAACAGTGTTGTATGTTCGCTCATCAGGTATGAGAATGCGTTTCTCATCAGTCTGGTTGGTCTTCGGCCTGAGAAATATTTCTGGATCGGTCTGTCTAATGCTCAGCAGGTGGCGCTCTTCCAGTGGACTAATGGTGTTGAAGTCAAGTTCACACACTTTAATGTCGGCATGCCAGGTGTGTTGAGGAGTTTCATGCAGGTGTGCAGCTTCACTCATGAATGTCATATCTCTCTTCTCATATCGTTGTTTTGTGATGTTCAGGTAGGCACCAGGGTTGCGTGGCGATGTTAACAGGATCTTCAGCAGGATTATGGGATGTTCTGGCCTGTAACACTAAACAGAAATACATCTGTAAGAAAACGGCAGAAGGAATCGCTACAACCACAGAGCCTCCGACCACACAACCGCCAAACTGCCCACAAGACTGGATTAAAAAAGATCCACACAACTGCATTAAGGTAAACGCTCATCATAGAAGTGTAATATTATAATGGTCTTTGTGTCGGTGAGAGGTTCAATGTTTCAGCTCAGGACAGTCTTTTGTACTTCTCAGCTCTACAGAAGGATAAAGATGGAGAAGAAGACTTGGTTTGAGGCTCGTGATTTCTGTCGAGCTGTTGGTGGTGATTTAGCAAGCTTCCACTCAATACAAGAAACAGTAAAAGTACCGTGAGTGCTGAAATGTGTTTAAGATCTTACTGTCATGATTCTGCCTTCTCTTGTCTTGATTTTCAGGTCTAGGGGCAGAATCATGACAGACCCAAGTGTTTTATGTGGAGAGAATCATATTATTGTCAATCAGGACATAATATGTGTTCTCTCCAGTCTCGTCATTGGCCCCGCCCCTCTCGTTTCTAGTATAGCTTTCCTCCTGTGTCTCATTACCCACACCTGCCCATCGTTATCTCCTTTGTTCGTCTCCCTATTTAATTCGCTTGTATTCTCTGTCCTGGGCTCGTTTGTTCTCGTACCTCTCGGTAACTGTATGTGCTGTGTAGCTGCTCTGAGGATTTGTCCCTACGCTCTGTCCCAGCGTTAGTGGCCTTTTTGTTACAGCTGGTTACCCGCCGTGAGTTTTTCGTTCCTGTTTTTGCGGTCTTTGATTATCCCCTGTATTTAACCCCATTGTGGGTTTTGTTCCCTTTTATTAAAATCTGTGTTACCCCGTATTGCTGCCTGTGCTTGGGTTCTTCTCTCACCCACCACGTTCTGTGACACTTGCATTGAAATAACAGGAAGAGGAATTGACTAGTTTATAGTTTCAAAGAATTTCAACTCCTTTCCTGATAAATAGGATAACTTTTTCATAAAGAACCAATGATTTAATAGAGTATGTGACTAGAGTTTTAACGCTGTTGGCAGGTATTTTAGCTCGGACCCGGCGTGGATTGGCTTCACTTCACTGGACAGTAATTCTGGTTTTGTGTGGACAGATCAAACTCCTGTGAGTGATTTCCTGTGTCCGACTGCGTTTTCTCCTAATATTGATCTGGATATTTGACATGTTTTGAATCATGCTCCTTCTGTCTTGTGTGTTTGTGTTTGATTTAGTCTGATTATGAAAACTGGAACTTTGGAGAACCGAACAACGCTAATGATGAGGAACACTGTGCAGAATGTAGCTCTTTTGGATGCCGTTGGAATGATCGAGATTGTGAAGCTTATAATAACTGGATTTGTCAGATTTCAATAGGTACTGTAAGACACATGTGAACTTTGAATGTCTTTGCATTGGCAACATTTCTCTGAACGGATGTGTTAAATGCTCTCTCGCATCCGGCAAGCAAAGTTCTCTAAACCAAATACAATCATTTGTCCTTGTGTTTTAATTCTGCTCTTTCATCAGGTGTCACTCCAAAATCCCCACCCAAGTCAGTATTTGAAGGTAAAAAGTAATTCCTACATGTGTTTTACACTGCAAAAACTGGCTTTCTTACTTTGTATTTTGGTATTTTAGTCAAGTACAAATATCTAAAGATTCTTGAATCAAGATGTATTTTCTTGATGATTAAAAAGGTCTTTAGATTTTTAAATTTGTGCTTAAAATAAACAAAAAAGGCTCTTTTCTTAGGTAGTTTTGCTCAAGAAAATGGATCTTGATTCAAGAATGTATACCCATTTGTTGTTTTAAAATCATTTGCAGCTATTTAGCACATGATCTGGAGGCTTGAACATTGAGTTTACTCGCTTCATTCGCATGTGAAATTCACATCATGGGAGTGGCGGACATGGATTTTGTTGAAGGTAGCCGCACATTATGTGCTATGGAAGGCTGAAGAATGACGTAGACTCGTTTGGTGCTGTGTCTGGGTCCATCAGATTCTTCGGAGGCGCAGTCCTTCATTGTTGTTTTGGATTTCTACCTCCGCCTGCTATGTCATAATCACGTCGGTCTTTACCCTCGTCGGTCTTTACCCTCGTCGGTCTTTACCCTCGTCGGTCTTTACCCTCGTCGGTCTTTACCCTCGTCGGTCTTTACCCTCGTCGGTCTTTACCCTCGTCGGTCTTTACCCTCGTCGGTCTTTACCCTCGTCGGTCTTTACCCTCGTCGGTCTTTACCCTCGTCGGTCTTTACCCTTTCGGGCTGCACACGAGGGCTGAAACTACTGCTGACGCTTACCGCACCAGCACAGAGGCACTGCTTAAGTATGTGTTAAGATGAGCGCGTACAGAAGAAAGCTTTACATGCCTTCTTGATTAGTAAAACAAAGAATTGAATGTGTCCGGATCAAACAGCGTTCAACTAGCTCTGTGCTTTTAAGTGAAAAACAATGTCTAGACGTAAAAAGCGGCTGATGGCAAATAAGATGATAATGTTAACTGTTAGGCTGTTGGTCAAAGGCTGTTGGCATTGTTGACTTTTTGTTTTTTAGGGCTTAATGTTATAAAATTTTAGCCATAATCACAGTTTATGGGTGTATGTTAACACAGGAATAATAGCGCTCAAAATGATCAAAACATGAAACAAACAGAAGAAATACTGTAGTTTGAGCTCCTCTCCTTGACAAGAGTTTCATTAAAACAGTCAGGTTTAGAGTTGCACATGTTTCCTCCATATTTCCCACTGTCACTTATGAGCCCATTCACATATCCTAATTGGTCCTCTTGTGTGCATCCAAACACTGCAAAAAATTACTTTCTTTAAAAATAATATTTTACAAATGACTCAAAATTCTTGAATCAAGATGCATTTTCTTGATGCGCAAAATGACCTAAGGAAAAAATCAATGGGATTAGAAAAATTATCTTGAATTAAGGTTTACCTTTTTCTTAGTCACTAAATTTAAGATTGTTTATATTTTGTCAATAGAATATAACAAGACTTCTGATGGCTGGATCGTGTTCAATGGCAGTCAGTACTTTATTAATAATGATCAGCTTCCTATGGAAGAAGCTCGAGCGTTCTGTAAGAAGAATCACGCTGATCTCGCCGTCATTACCGGTCAAAGTGAGAGGAAGTTTTTATGGAAGCAGGTAAATGACTGTCAATGTCTTCCAGTTTAATTCACACAAACGTTTTTCAGATAAAAGTTTGAGTAGAATGAAATGGGACCTTTTTCTTTACAGATAGCAGAATTTCAGCATTACATTGGGTTGGTTTTAGAATTGGATAAATCATTTAGGTGAGTATGAAAGACCAAATCTATGTACAATAAACTTGAATAATACAAGTCGCTGTTTAGTGTAATAAAATCATATTTTTTCTCCCATCGTGTGTAGTTGGGTGGACGGTTCACCCGTAGTGTACACCGCATGGGATAACAATGAGCCAAATTTTGCCAACAATGATGAAACTTGTGTGACCATTTTTCCGGGAACAGGTAAGAACCTTTCAGAGTTGTTCCTGTGTGATGTCAATGAAGCTTCATCGTTTGTGAATCATTTGTTTGTTTTTGTAGGACGCTGGAATGACATCAACTGTGGCATGTCGCTACCCTCTATCTGTAAAAGAACTTCAGATTTTGTCAACACCACCATGTCTCCGTCTACTGTAGCGGCGGGCGGCTGTGCTCCTGAATGGACGCGCTTCCGAGGAAAAGTGAGAATCATTTGTCCAAAAAAACATAATCTCGAAAAATCTTAATCTTGACGCCATAATCTGGGAGCCATAATTTATTTCATATTTAAATTTTCACAATTCTGAAGATTCTAGAAGTAACAGAAAATAGATTTTTTTAATGTTTTATTAAATGACCAATTAGTTCTGACTTTAATTTCTTTTCTACTATTTCTATCCTCATAAAAAAACTTTACTCTGTATTCTGTGGTAGGTTGACACCAGATTTACTGCACTTTGTTGTCCTTATGTTGTTCCAATTGCTTCCATTGTTTACCTCATCTGTAAGTCGCTTTGGAGAAAAGCATCTTCTAAATTATTAAATGAGAAAATTATGATTCATCTCTTAATATCAAAAGCGTCATATATTCTCTGCTAGTTCCTTTAAAATTATACTTTGTTAGCTTTAATTGAGCGTTTGTGTTTCCAAACAGTGTTATAAATTTTTTGATATTAAGATGTCGTGGCATAAAGCACGAGATCACTGCATTACACATGGAGGTAACCTGGTGTCCATTCAGAGTCACACAGAGCAATGTGAGTATTACTCTGATATCTGTTCTTAACACGTAACCTCCTTTAATCCTGAATCCTGCGTGGAATTGAAATCCCATTTTTGCAGAAGTTTGTAAACAAGTGAATGTTCAATAAAGTTAGGCGGTTTCATTTGTCCTTGAATCTTTTCTTTAGCGTTTCTCACAACTCTGATGCTCAGTTCTGCTGATGACGTGTGGACCGGATTGAATGACGTCAACTGGGAGATGAAGTTTGTTTGGACTGATGGTAAAAGCGTCCGATACACAAACTGGATAAAAGGACATCCTGCCTCGTGGCCCGTGTCAAGAAGCTTCCTTGACAGAGAGGCAAGCGTGCATGATGTCATCAACAAGTGCACAAAAAAATTTAAAGAGAGAAAAGTATTTTTTTGGTTCAGAAGAACATATAGTAGTAATTGATGAGGAATTATGTTGTTCGATCATTTTCGCTAGAGATGTTGAGTTTGCATCGACTAGTTTCAGCACACAAAATGACAGGTTACAGTTTCATGCAGATATTATACTCGGGGCAAAAGTTATTGTGGTTTATATCAACACATGTATACTACGGCAGATTTCATTTGAATGCATGTGCCCTATTACTGTCACTGTGTTTCTGTACACCAATGACACCGTACTGGGTGGCTACGGCACTAGATATACTACAGTATAAATGTGATGTAGAATTGATTATGAACGTGCACTAAACTATGCAAAAATCTGAACTCTTTCCCATGTAGTATTATGACTGTGTTATCATGGTTAGAAGTCCAGAGAAGATCACCGGTTTGTGGAAAGTTGAAGTGTGTACAGATGAGAGAGGTTTCATCTGCAAGAGGAACACAGGTGAACACAAACTCAATATCAGCACATGTCATCACACATGAATCTCTTACTGTACGTGAGCTGTGTTAGATGTGTAAGTGTGTTTGTGTGTGTCGTAGACTCTCAGCTGGCTGCTCCCGTGACCACAGCAGTGCCACAGAAATTCTTCAGTCTGGGCAACGATTCATACAAGGTGCAGCAGGTGAAGATGAGCTGGGATGAAGCCAGAAGAGAGTGTAAAGCCGATGATGCCGATCTTGCTAGTGTGCTGGGCTCCATCAGTCAGGCGTACAACAGCCTCAGAGTCGACACCATCAGAGAACCTTTGTGGATCGGCCTCAACAGCAACCTGGTACTCAACTCATCTCACGGTGCGGTACGCTTGATTTGATCCTCCGTTTAGAAATATTCAATCTGTTTGGTCCAGACAGGTGGACGGTATCGCTGGGTGGATAACTGGCTTCTAAGCTACAGTAAATGGGCCGCAGGAGAACCCAGAAACAATTTAGCTTGTGTTTACATCGACACGGATGGCGACTGGAAAACTGCAGCGTGCAACAACACATATTATTCCCTCTGCAAACGATCCAAAGGTAAATCTTTCTAATTATTATCTAAACGATCCATTAGATCTCTGATTGTTGGATCTGTTGAGGAGCCTTTGAGGATTGTGGGTAGTGAAGTTCTTCATCTCAACTCACTTTATTGTCACATCAATGTGTGGTGAGTGATTGTCTCGGGTGCGTACTCGAGGTACATACGAAGTAGAATGCAGTTGGAAAGACAACTGTATGACAAACAACCCTATGACTTTACAGACTTAAGTGACAGTATGTAGTGGAGACAAACAGTGCAAAGTATAAATAGACAGACTGTACGAAAAATACAATATACATTATACACATATGGACAGTATATACACAGGATATATATCCTCACCTAAAGGATTATTAGGAACACCATATTAATACTGATTTAGACCCCCTTTCGCCTTCAGAACTGCCTTAATTATACATGGCGTTGATTCAACAAGGTGCTGAAAGCATTCTTTAGAAATGTTGGCCCATATTGATAGGATGGCATCTTGCAGTTGATCGAGATTAGTGGGATGCACATCCAGGGCACGAAGCTCCCGTTCCACCACATCTCAAAGATGCTCTATTGGGTTGAGATCTGGTGACTGTGGGGGCCATTTTAGTACAGTGAACTCATTGTCATGTTCAAAAAACCAATTTGAAATGATTCGAGCTTTGTGACATGGTGCATTATCCTGCTGGAAGTAGCCATCAGAGGATGGGTACATGGTGGTCATAAAGGGATGGACATGGTCAGAAACAATGCTCAGGTAGGCCGTGGTTTGCACTAAGATTGGCACTAAGGGGCCTAAAGTGTGCCAAGAAAACATCCCTCACAGCATTACACCACCACCAGCCTGCACAGTGGTAACAAGACATCATGGATCCATGTTCTCATTCAGTTTACGCCAAATTCTGACTCTACCATCTGAATGTCCCAACAGAAATCGAGACTCATCAGATTAGGCAACATTTTTCCAGTCTTCAACTGTCCAATTTTGGTGAGCTCGTGCAAATTGTAGCCTCTGTATCCTATTTGTTGTGGAGATGAGTGGTACCCGGTGGGGTCTTCTGCTGTTGTAGCCCATCCGCCTCAAGGTTGTGCGTGTTGTGGCTTCACAAATGCTTTGCTGCATACCTCGGTTGTAACGAGTGGCTATTTCAGTCAAAGCTGCTCTTCTATCAGCTTGAATCAGTCGGCCCATTCTCCTCTGACCTCTAGCATCAACAAGGCATTTTCGCCCACAGGACTGCCGCATACTGGATGTTTTTCCCTTTTCACACCATTCTTTGTAAACCCTAGAAATGGTTGTGTGTAAAAATCCCAGTAACTGAGCAGATTGTGAAATACTCAGACCGGCCCGTCTGGCACCAACAACCATGCCACACTTAAAATGGCTTAAATCACCTTTCATTCCCATTCTGACATTCAGTTTTGAGTTAATGAGATTGTCTTGACCAGGACCACACCCCTAAATGCATTGAAGCGACTGCAATGTAATTGGTTGATTAGATAATTGCATTAATGAGAAATTGAACAGGCATTCCTAAATATCCTTAAGGTGAGTGTATAAACAGCTGTTGAGCAGTCTAACAACCTGAGGAAAAAAGCTGTGTCCTTCAGCCGGTTTGTGCGGGACTGGATGATCCGGTATCGTCTGCATTAAGGCTGTAAGGAGATCATCCTGTGATTCGGGTGGTTGGAATCTTTGATCTTTTTGGCTTTCCGGATATTCCTGTAATTCAGTTATGAATTATGATTGAATGACAGCACTCTGGTTGATTCATTGAGTGATTCACATAGTGACAGATTTTTTTCTATCTGTTTAAGAGTCTTTAGTTTGCGAATGCTGTACTGGTCACTTATTCACCTGGAAAAGCGAGGGCATCAAACTGAATTCTTACATTTATTGCAAACTTAATACTTTCTGTATATTTTGATTGGGTGCAACACATAGCCTACTGGATTTAGTTTCGGTTTATTTAACGTTTGATTCTTATAGACAGTGTGTTGCTGTCAAAAAGAACACGTCAGAAACCGCGGTAATTCGGATGACTTTTCTTCAAAAGTGCCGCACACAATGTGTCTTATGATCATTGTCAGGCCTATAGCTCCTAGTGATGTAACGTTTGTGAATGGATCGTTCTTTTTGAATGAATCTTAAGTGAACGAATCATTCTCGTACACAAAATGCATTGAATTCACTGAAATCTCTCCCTTGAGTACTAAGAGCTTCTTGCCTTCAAAAGGAATGTAAAGCAGGAGCCAATGGCATTCGAGTGCATGCTTTGATAGAGCATATGAATGGTTTAATGTACTAGACGAATATGCCCTTCACTGAACAAGCTGTTGCTTTGAGGCTGATTGAGAACTAAAAATTATTCAAATGAAGAGTCGAGTAATGTTGAAGATTTTAGGCAGAAACTATTGAGTATAATTTTGTATCTTTTGTAAAGTTAAGTCAGCACCTAACTGTGTTAATGGCGACACAGCACCACCTGAGCGGCGTGTTGACACAACTGCAGCCTGGGGCAACAATCATTCTTTTTGTCTTTTTGGCCAGTATCTGTGTTAAGTTACATTTTAAGAATCGACTAGTCAAAATAAGGAGATTAATAAATTCCATATGTACTAACCCCCACACCACTCCACAGTTATTGCCCCCACAGATCCCCCTCAGCTGCCGGGTAACTGCCCCGAATCAAAGAGGCGCAAAAGTTGGATCCCGTTAAGAGGACACTGCTATACATTCATGACCTCCATAAGAGAAAGCTGGGCTCATGCCACAGTGGAATGTATGAGAATGGGTGAGACACTTTTTTTTTATACTTTACTTTTACTTTCTAGTTGTGAACATCACTTAAGTTGAGAATGAACCCATTCAATAATTTCCTATTAGTAATAGTTTTCTGTGATTTCAGGTGCATCTTTAGTGAGTATTGAGGACCCGGTAGAGTCACAGTTTATTCATCAGAATCTGGAGATCCTTCATGATAAATTCGACTCATTCTGGATAGGAATGCACCGCAGTCATACGGGTCAGGCTACAACATGTGTTCATCTAAAGCAGTGTTTCTCAACTCGCGGAGTGAACAGTCAAAGAAAAACATCAACAACAAAAGCATCATTCTAAATGTTTTTCTGGTCTGACACTTTTATTTTGAAAGACATATGTTATAGCTGTTGGCAGATGCCTAACGCCATTCATTTCAACAGTAGAGTAGCGACACCCAGTGAGACGAGTGTCAGAAAGAGGGCGTGTCTAGGGAATAGACAAAGTCGAGATTTTATGCAAATGATGAGCGACTTTCAGGAGCGACTACCAATAGGAGTACAGTAGCAGAGCTCACTTCAGCTGCCTCTAGGTGTTACTGCAGGATGATTTATGAACTTGTATATAGGACAATTAAAGCTAGGAACGCCTTCTAATAATGGTCGTAGCTAAAGACTGGCGACACACAGCAATACAATCACTGGCAGTCTGAACGCAGCTTGAGCAAGTGAGCGCTCGCTGTTCCAATTCAATATCTGCGTTAAGGTGAGATGTTGGCAGGAACAATGTCAGTTGTCATTATTCATTTGTTATTTTCTTAAAGATAGGGAAACATGCTATATCATGCATTCTGACTTCTTTACACCGTTAAACGTGCTGGCAACTTGTTAAAACTTGTTTAAAAAATGAGTACTACGTATGACGTAGTATTTCTGTGCTCGATGCACTTGGAAAGTTTTTTATAAGACTGGATCCGGGATCCTATTCAGTTTTTTGGACCATTCTCCCGGAAAAGCATGCCCACGGCAAGGTGAAAGAAAGGCCCACGCGCCAAGCGATAGGAAGACCCGATATTAATATTCATCTTTCATTAACAGTTCATGTTAGTATTATGTAGAAACCATGTTAATTCTTGTTTCCATAACCCCAAAATGACATGTTATTTTCACTTTGTTATTTTGTATGTATTGATATTACGGTTGCGGCTCTAAACCAACTAGTTGGGAGTGCTATCAAAATTATCAGTATTAGTCATATTAATCACACATTTCCGATAGTATTTTAGTATTGGTCACTTATTTTTTAAAACAAACAACATATGATGTCCTATAAAGTGGGTCGCAGCTTGATGACCATGGAAAATGTTGGTCACATGGCCAAACCAGTGGAGATCCACTGATCTAAATCATATCTTAATCTGAATCTACATAGAAGATAACGAAAATGCAATGTTTGTGTGTCACAGGTGAATGGATGTGGATCGATAACACGGTTGTGGATTACACAAACTGGAAACCGCGGATGCCCAATAACGCCGGTGACTGTGTGGAAGTTCAGTCAAACACTGGAATGTGGAGTAACAACAACTGTAATAATCGCAGAGCTTATATCTGCAAGACTGCTAAAGGTCCGTCAAGCAAACAAACAACACAACATACAGTATGCATTCATATTACATCATCTAATATAATAATCTACATGTGTGTTTCTCTTTCAGTCATACCACCAACAGAGAAGCCGTCAGTGTCAGGTGTGTAGAACTACTGTAGATTTCACTGCATTTCATTTTTTCCCATCAATGTTCATGTATTATTGTATTCTAGAGCATCATGTGGAAGAGACGTCTCACGGTTCGGCTGGCATCGCTGTAGGGGTGGTGTTGATCATCATCGCCGTTGCAGGTGTTGTCGGGTTTCTGTTCTTTAAGAGAATTCCCAGACGTGTGATTGGACAGCGTACATTTGACAACAGACTCTATAACAACTCTGATCTCTCACGACCGCCTACAACTATTGATACTAAAGGACTCGTCGCCAACATTGAACAAAATGAACACGCTTAACACAAACACACAAAGCCCTTATTCTGAATGAAGCCATTTTAATCCCTTATCCGGAATGGATTTGTTTTTTCATAAAGGAATCTATTGTCAAAAGTTGAGTTTTATATGTCGGCAATCTGACATGACATCAGCTTTTCTTATAAATCTTGTTTTGTTTATTTCTGTATTGTTTTATTGATCACAACAGCTAAAAATAATTTAGTTTTAATTGTTTATCTAGAACACTCTCAGTGACTGAAGATTATGGGATGGTTAGTTGGTTATAACTTTTCTTAGAAACAAGCCTGTTCTTTCTCTGGCGGCTTTTTAGCACTTATAAATTCAGGAAAAAAATGTAATGAACATATGTACTGTAGGACTCAGTGGTTAGAGCATGGCGTCAACAACGCCAAGGTCATGGGTACGATCCCAGGGATTGCACATACTTAGAAACAAATGTGTAGTACAATACAATGTTTTGAATTAAACTCAAGTATTTGAGTGAATGTGTCTGAAAGGCTCGTGTATAACGTTTTATTTTTGCCCCAACGGATGTTTTAAGGACGTTTTGCACATTGAGCATTTGAAATGTTCAAGTGTTAAACTTGTGCACTAGTTTGAATGATCATTGTCTTGATGTTGCAGTCATTTTGTGTAAGAAACATTTTCAGTCAGTCATTTATCTACACTGTTAAACTTTGCTGTAGTTTTACAGTAACTTACTGTAGATGTGACTACTATGTAATATTGTACTGTTTTAAATTTGAGTTAAAATTCACTTTAATCAAAATGAAAACAATTCTCTGGTGGTTTGACCTCATAACACACAGCATGTGTCTATTAAAGAATAAAATAGTACAGGAATATCTATTTGGTTTTATAAGTATAATGTGAATGAATGCTCGACTTTGTATAGTGAGCTTGAATACCAAAATGTGAATTTTTTACTTTATGGCATCTGTTATTTTATTGTTCTTTCCGGATAAATCTTTCTTTTTTAATATTCAAAATATAGTTGTTTCTAGAAGAAAAGTCATAGCTATCATATTCATAATCATACGCAGATTAAATTGACTTATGAAAGTCTTATCAAATTTAACTAATGCTGAATGAACACCGAATGGCTTTATATGTTTTTTTTTTATAATAACTATGTAATATATTTACAGATTATAACAGGATCTTTGAATAGATTGACTATGAATAGGACTTGAGTAACAAACATGCTTTCCTCATGCAACCGACAGAAATCTGTATGACTGCGGTAAACATTGATTTGCAGAGGAAACACAAAGTGTATTTTTAAAACCGCTATCTTTTTTAACTGTGGATTAGAAATGTGGATAGTTAGATGTGAGATAAGGGGAGAATATTAAACAGCAGAATTACTGTGAACTAAAAACTGTTTTACACACAAAAGGTAAAAAAGTAAAGAGATGTGTTTACTTAATCCTTTTAGTCCATTTATCTTTGTTTACATCTGACACATGCTTTATTTTGTTTAGATGCATTTTCTTGCTGATTGGTTTGGTCGTAGCATAAAGACATTTAAAGGTTTAAAATAGTTTCTTTCACCTTAACTTTCATGTCCTTCTGTATGTGACTTCACGCACATGATTGAATTCTGACAGGAAACAGGATTTCCAGATGACTGTGTCAAACCTCTGAAGCCTCCAGAGCTGCCATTGTGTGTGCAACTAACCAGATCAGCATTTTCAGCCCTGTTGAAAGAAAGACACCCTCTCCTCTCTCTCTCTCTCTCTCTCTCTCTCTCTCTCTCTCTCTCTCTCTCTCTCCTCTCTCCTCTCTCATCTCTCATCTCTCATCTCTCATCTCTCATCTCTCATCTCTCATCTCTCATCTCTCTCTCTCTCCTCTCTCATCTCTCATCTCTCATCTCTCATCTCTCACTCTCTCATCTCTCATCTCTCATCTCTCATCTCTCATCTCTCATCTCTCATCTCTCATCTCTCATCTCTCATCTCTCATCTCTCATCTCTCATCTCTCTCTCTCTCTCTCTCTCTCTCTCTCATCTCTCATCTCTCATCTCTCATCTCTCTCTCTCTCTCTCTCTCTCTCTCTCTCTCTCTCTCTCTCTCTCTCTCTCTCTCTCTCTCTCTCTCTCTCTCCTCTCCTCTCCTCTCCTCTCCTCTCCTCTCCTCTCCTCTCCTCTCCTCTCCTCTCCTCTCCTCTCCTCTCCTCTCCTCTCCTCTCCTCTCCTCTCCCTCTCCCTCTCCCTCTCCCTCTCCCTCTCCCTCTCCCTCTCCCTCTCCCTCTCCCTCTCCCTCTCTCCTCTCCACTCCTCTACTCTGGTGGCAGGACAGGCTTGTAAACTGCAACCACCCCAATTTCCTAAACGCACTCTCATCCCCCTTTACCCTCCCTCGAGCACATGACAGGATATAAGTGTTAAAATCTGTCAAGAGCTAATATAAGAGATTTAATCTTCAAACACGCGCTGGATTCCTTCATGTAAAGATCGCAAGTGAATGTTCAGATATGAAGACGTCTCGTGTTCTGCTGTTTGTTTTTGTTTGTTTGTTTGTTTCGTTACAGCCGTCCAGTCAAACAGGTTATCTTTTATCTATTTTATGTTTTCATATCAACTAAAAATGTTGTGAATTAATGTTTACTTATCATTTAAACGTTTAATAACTTATTGTGATGTACATGTAAACAATATTCTCTATTTTAATAATACGCTTTTTTAAGTTTTAAAAACGAGTTCTTCATGTCAGTGGATCTCTAGGATCATGTCTGGATGCTGTAGGTTTTAAAGAATGTCTTCTAGAAAAGTGCTCATGTGGTATGGAATAACATTTTAAAATGTATAATATCCTTTATTTTTTGTGTAGACTCCGGCTCTTTTCTGATGTACAACAAGGATCACAACAAATGTGTGAATGTGGTGAATGCCAATGTGGTGCAGGCGTCAGCGTGTGATGTCTCTTCTGACGCTCAGCGCTTCCGATGGGTTTCATCTTCAAGAATCATCAGCGTCTCTCTTAAACTCTGTTTGGGAGCTCAAGACATCAAAGACTTGATGAAAATTATTCTTCTGCCCTGTAAAGACAACAGTCCTCTACAGACCTGGGAATGTAAGAACGAGACCTTGTTTGGATTAAAAGATAAACCGTTACACCTGAACTACGGTAATCAAAAGGAGAAGAATGTGATGCTGTTTAGTGGAAGTGGCGGTTGGAGTCGCTGGCAGATTTATGGGAGTGAAGAAGATCTGTGTTCTCATGGATATCAAGGTAATTCACAATAATAAACTCAATACTGTCTTGAAAGCTTTCCAGGATTCTCTTCTAATCTAGTTTTGGAAAGTTACCAGTTCTTGCTGCTCGAACACTAGAAAATTCCATTAGCAACACAAGGTTGAAAAGTAAAAATGGTCTCAATGCAATGTACGTTCATTTGAATAAAATAATCTTCCAAATGCAGAGGGTTTACCTCACACAAAACTAAAACTAATCATTGAACAAGTTAAGGAAAGGCTTTTAATGGTTAATAAAACAGGAATAACTGTATAAATGATTGAAAAACAATTATATCAATGCATAAACAATTCATTAATAACATTTTAATGATATGCTGAGGCTACAGTGAATATCCGCTTCTGTTCAAAAGTTTAGGGTCACTTATTCATTTATTTCCCCCCAAATTTTATTATGTTAGTAAACATTTCAAAAGAATAAAATAACACAGATGAAAACTCCATGTTTGATCATCTCTTGTGTGTAGTTTTTACAGAAATGTTATCAAGCAGCTTCTCAGATTATTTTTAAAACTGCTGAAGAAGTTCTCTTCTATTCTGACCTCTTTTTCAGATTTTTCCTCAGTATTCAGTCCAAGTCATCTTCTTCAACGATACAAATACATTCTTGTTTTGTAATGAAACAAACTATAATGTTTTTGCGAAATTACATTGCTGTCTACACAAAGTTCCAGACATTTAAGGAACACCATCAAGAGACATTTCACTCAAGTGATCCAAAATCTTTGAACGGTTGTGTATATTTTCCGTATATATCATGTACAGTATAACGTGTATAACATTTCTCTCTCCTGTAATTCTTGTATCTTGTAGACATTTATTCTCTCGGCGGGAATTCATTTGGAAAGCCATGTCAGTTCCCCTTTAAATTTGATGACAAGTGGTACACCGAGTGTATCGTGGAGGGAAGATCAGACGGCCGACTGTGGTGTTCAACTGAGACAGATTATGACACAGACAAGAAATGGGGCTTCTGCCCAACCAAAGGTAAGAACACAAAATACACGCCTAGTATAGTAGTTTATAGTATTAAATGCAATTATTATATTATGCTAACAAAAATTTGAACAACAGTTGTGTAGAAAAGCTGTAAATTACTATACAGCTGAGAGAGAGAGAGAGAGAGAGAGAGGGAAGGGAGATAGATAAAGAAATGACATCTCGATCAGCACTTTTTCCTTTTATTTTCCTCTTCCTGTTGCTTTGCCCGTACAAGAGTAATAAAACGCGAGCAGACCTGTTGGACACTGACCTGCTGACACACACATCCTATCCCACACAAGCACACAAACAGCTTTCCGAGAATTAACTACTAGTCCAAGCAAAAATGATGTTTCCTTAATCCGTGTTCCTGGAATACTACGATAGCCATCCCATTGTGTTGTGTTGTACACATGAAGATTATTTTGTAGCTAATAATTCAAGTTATTGACAGGCAGAACTGTCCTTTGGGTTTACAAAGCACTTAGTTTTATCATCATTTTTTTACTTAGCTAATACTGCATTTACATTACATTTAGTCATTTAGCAGATGCTTTTATCCAAAGCGACTTACAGATGAGGAAACATTAGAAGCAATTATAACAACATAGGCAACAAAATACATAAGTGCATCAAAACTAGTCCATTAAAGCCTAGCACAGTATAAAAAGCTAAGAATAGTGAGGTTAGTAAGTTTTGTTTATTTTAAAAAAACATTTAAAGAAGGAAAGGGAAGAGAATTAGGATAAATCAATCAGAGACGTGTTGACGGAAGAGATGCGTTTTTAGGCGTTTTTTAAAGATGGCAACCGAGTCTGCTGATCTTGTAGTGGCTGGTAGATCATTCCACCAATGTGGAAAAGATCCAGAGAAGGTACGGGAGAGTGACTTTTTTCCTTTTTGGGATGGTACCACTAGTCGTTGTTCCTTTGCAGACCGCAGTGATCTGGCAGGAACATAGATCTGCATTAGTGAGTGGAGATACGATGGTGCAGATCCGGTGTTGGTCTTGTAGGCCAGGAGCATACTGAAAGACATATATTAAGTCGGCTGTAAGTTCGAGTGAAATGCCGGTTTAAATGTTGTTCTGTATGTGTTTCAGGCGTGTCAGGGTGGGACAGTGATCCAGTAAGTGGTGTTTTGTACCAGAGGAACACACAGTCAGTATTGAGCTGGCATCAAGCTCGAACCAGCTGCCAACAGCAAGATGCAGATCTTCTCAGTATATCAGAACTCCACGAGCAGTCTTATATAGCAGGTACATTCACATCTTCTGCTCTTTACACTCACACAGATTCTACTGTCAAGCTAAACTAAAATTATATTTCAGGTTTGACAGATCGCATGGGTTCTGCTCTATGGATCGGACTGAGCAGTCTTGACTTTGAGAGCGGCTGGCAATGGAGTAATGGAAACCCATTCAGATATCTCAACTGGGCTCCTGGTACGTCACGTGTATGTAGAAAAAGCATCTGAATGGTTTGTAGATGATGTCAATGTTGGTATTGTTTGACTGTAGGTCACCCGTCTCTGGAGCCGGGTCTGAACTGTGCTGCATTAAACGCTGATAAAGCCTCAAAGTGGGAAAGTTTGTCGTGCAGTAAGAAGTTGGGCTACATCTGCCGCAAGGGCAATTCAACAGAGATCACACCTTCAATAGGTACAACACGCACAGCACAGCACAGCACAGCACATACTGTATTCCAGTGTCAGTGTTAAATGTTTATCTATGTGTGTGTCAGGTAAAGATCAGACGTTCTTCTGTCCAGCGGCGTGGGTGCCGTACGCCGGTCACTGTTATTATCTGCAGCGCTCTCAGAAGATGTGGAGCGACGCTTTGGCAGCGTGTCATAAAGAAGGATCAGATCTGGCCAGCATACACAACATAGAGGAGCACAGTTTCATCATATCACAGAGTGGATACTGTACGTCTGCTGCAATAACACACAAACACACAGATCACTATTCTGTCAACTGCTGGAAGTCTTACAACAATCAGAAAATTGAAGACCTACATATCATTTCTCCACCGCCTACTTCTTCAAGGTTTTAATCCAGCACATTTAATTGAGCAATAAGCCATAAAAAGTGTAGTAAAACAATAGTAGCCACAAATGTACCACTTTCACTATAGTATCTTAGTCATACGAAACACATCCACTAAGAAAAGCTTTCTACATTCTATTAGCAAACACCAGGTGTCGTTTTTCCAGCGCATGCGCTTCAGTGCAGTGGGCGCCGCAGATGCATGACTGGGTTAACATTGTATATAGTTTTGAAAAATTTATGACATCAAACAATTAGGGGCCACTTTCTACTATGGGAGTCAATATAATCTGTCTGGTTATAAGCATTCTTCCAAATATCTCTCTCTGTGTTCATCAGAACAAAGACATTTATACACATTTGAAAGAACTCGAAGGAGAGTAAACAATGACAGAATTTTTATAAGTATCACTTTAAGAATTGTAAACATTACTGTGCTTTTTATTGCAAAAATAAACAATGTATGCGCTTTTATGGCATGCTTGCTTGGTTGGTGGATCCGCTGACATACTGGGTAGGCCAATGTTTATAACTTCAAGGGATGTAAATGAAGCAATAATTTAGAAATGTATCCCTTATTAAAAAAGTGGTTAGTTGCAGCAGATTGTCCTTCTCAGTTTGTCAAAATGTTTTTGTGTTGTGTAGTGTCCAGTGATGAGCTGTGGATTGGTCTCAATGATCAGAAGATTCTGAATCTGTTTGAGTGGTCGGATAGAAAACACGTCACCTTCACCAGATGGATTGTTGGAGAACCTTCACACATCACCAATCGCATGGAGGATTGTGTGCTTATGAAGGGAAAGGTGGGGACTTTTGATATTGTGTTTTTATGGTGATCATAACATTTGATACGGTGATGTTTGTGAGTTTGTTCTGGTGGTTTTGTGTGTATTAGGAGGGAAAGTGGGCAGATGAAGCGTGTGGAACAGCTCATGGTTACATCTGTAAGAAGAAAGCTTCCATTAAACCTGAAGGATCCACACACATGATCAGTCCTGGATGTCCTGCTGTGAGTCGAAAAAATCATACGTGAAGCTGCTTTTTATTTGATATATTGTGTTTTATTATTGTTTGAAGGGACGGTTTGGTGATGGTGTGAATGTCTCCACAGGGTTGGATCAGGTTTGGCTATTACTGTTATAATGTTGCCATGGAAACCCAAACTTTTGCTGATGCCAAACTGACATGTGAGCAGAGCGCAGCGAGTCTGGTTGATGTTTCCAGCAGGTGAAGTTCACCTGAAATATTTGATCATGTTTTAGATGTTTTGACACTGAATGACAGTGAGAGTAAAACAGTGTTGTATATTCGCTCATCAGGTATGAGAATGCGTTTCTCATCAGTCTGGTTGGTCTTCGGCCTGAGAAATATTTCTGGATCGGTCTGTCTAATACTCAGCAGGTGGCGCTCTTCCAGTGGAGTAATGGTGTTGAAGTCAAGTTCACACACTTTAATGTCGGCATGCCAGGTGTGTTGAGGAGTTTCATGCAGGTGTGCAGCTTCACTCATGAATGTCATATCTCTCTTCTCATATCGTTGTTTTGTGATGTTCAGGTAGGCACCAGGGTTGCGTGGCGATGTTAACAGGATCTTCAGCAGGATTATGGGATGTTCTGGCCTGTAACACTAAACAGAAATACATCTGTAAGAAAACGGCAGAAGGAATCGCTACAACCACAGAGCCTCCGACCACACAACCTCCAAACTGCCCACAAGACTGGATTAAAAAAGATCCACACAACTGCATTCAGGTAAACGCTCATCAAAGAAGTGTAATATTATAATGGTCTTTGTTCTGAGCAGAATTTAAATTATGTTTTATAAACTAAGTTCGGGAGCAGCAGATAATTAACTCGCCTGGCAGCAGAATCAGATGCTGCTTGTCGGAACTGGATTACCTATCCCTGTTGCAAGTCTTGTCTTTGGTGTATTGTGTACATGTTTTTCTCCCCACCTTCCCCATGTTATGCTTTATCTTCTTCTAAAACTACATTTCGTTGCACTGTACTTGTATGTGTGTAATGACAATAAATTGAATCAAAATCAAATCAGCAATCACAGCACCTGACCTATCAGTTCAAGAGAGAGCCTCTATAAATAGTCAAGCCGTTTTACCTTCATTCTCTCTTCAGTCTTTAAGCATTGGTATACCCAAATTGCAGTGATGTCAGAGAACAAAACAAGCCCCATCGACGATCGCCGGCCAGCACACCAGAGTTCGACAGGATACCTCAGACAAACCCGCAGCTGCTCCAAGGCCAATCCTGCACCTCTTCTTCTACCCCGAGACAGCAGGCAGCATCTCTGGGCACCTTTAAAGCATGCCACACCACCCCAGCAGTGCAAGCATGGCTCCGCAAGCGGCCTCGACTCACCCACACATCCTCCAGATCTACTCCTCCAATCTCCTTCCTTATCAATGGCCTTCTGCCCCGCTCTTGAACTCCAGTGCAAGGCTGCCTCCACTGGCGGCTCAGGCTCATGACTTCCCCGCTTTCTCTCTAGTGCCGTAGCAGTTGTCTTGCCTCTCTTTTATCTCCATTCTCACCTCAGTCACAAAAAATGACATGAGAAGACAGATCCCATGCTCCAGTGGAAGGGAACATAGACCTCTACTTCCACAATGCGTATCATTCCCCAAGGCCGCCCGTGCGTTTTCTCCCTCGCTTCCTCAGCTCACGCCTTAGAGGACTTAATAACCCTCACCAAGCTCAGTTTGTGGATAAAATGGCTTTAGTACCAAGCAAGTGCCAGTTCGTCATCAGCCCATGCCAGCCTCGTTTTGGGGGTTGCGTGCAAATATCTTCAAAAGCTATCCTGAACTAGTTGCATCTCTTGGGGGAGCGTTCCAGGTTCGGGCTAATGCCGGATTTGGAGCCCTTTCCCCGTACAGGGCTGAGCTCAGAAGAACAACCGAGCTCGGAGCCCTCTCCCCGGACAGCACGCCAAATACGCTTACCCTCAAATCTACACCATTATCTGCATAGGTGAACTGCACATTATAACCTCATTCACAGAGTCACGCTATTCATTTTTATTTCTTAGCTCTATAAACGGCAGATGGACGGAAAGAAGACTTGGTTTGAAGCTCGTGATTTTTGTCGAGCCATTGGTGGTGATTTAGCAAGCTTCCACTCAGAAGAAGAAACAAGAATGATACCGTGAGTGCTTGTATTTCATTTCTTAAATTTAAATTACAGGATGTGAAATTTACCGAACTTCAATCTCATAAAACTCATATACTGATGAGTAGTTTCCTGTCTTCTGACAAAAATTGTATTGTACCTGCGACTAAAGTTTAACGCTGTCATACAAACCTGTTTGCAGGTATTTAGTCTCTGAACCGGCGTGGATCGGCTTCACTTCACTGGACAGTAATTCTGGTTTTGTTTGGACAGATCAAACTCCTGTGAGTGATTTCTTATGACCCTCATTCTGTCTGATTGTTTTCTTCCTAATTTTGTTTTCAAACCGTATTGTTCACATGCTCTTCTGTCTGTGCTTGTGTGCTTGTATTTGTTTTAGTCCGATTATGATAACTGGGGCTTCGGAGAACCAAACAACCATAATGATCAGGAACACTGTGCAGAATCCGGCACTTATTATGGACGCAGGTGGAATGATCGAGCATGTGAATCTTATAGCGACTGGATCTGTCAGATTCCAATAGGTACACAGGCAGACACATTCAGCATTTACAGAAGTGGTTCCCAAAGTCTGGGTAATAAGGTAGTTATTAAAAGGGGTTGCTCCAAAGCTGAGGTCACGCTAGCATGACATGACATGACAAACAGCAGCAAACCGACATTATTGGTCATGACGGTTGCCATGACGATGAGGCAAAGCATCCCTGACAACTGATATTCTATATTCAGCTAAAGTGGCAGGACAAAATAAGTTTTTCGTTTCAAATAAAAAATGCGTTAGCATTTATTAGAGTGTCTTTATGCAGGTGGTTTCTCTGAAAAAATAAAGGCTCTGGCGGAAAACATTTGGGAACGTCTGACTTACTTGAAGACGTGCACTTTTTCTAAACCAAAGACATTGATTTAAGCAAGTTTTTCAAGTGGATGTACGAAATCATATCTATTGTGTATCATTTATAAACCTAAGAAAGTTATACAGTATTTGTTTTGATTCTGTTCTTTTAACAGGAATCACTCCCAAATCTCCACCGATCACAGTAATTCAAGGTAAAGAGCACTAGAGATTTTCACACAATCCATCAGTTCATAAACATAAAGAAAAAGCATTTGTACAGTTCCTGATATGTACATCTGTATATCACAATCAAACTATGCATGACTCATAGCTCATGATTCAGAATGGGGTTTCCCCTGTAAATCACACAACCTGGATAAAGACCAATTTTCTGATGTTTATATTTTGTCAATAGAATATAACAAGACTTCTGATGGCTGGATCGTGTTCAATGGCAGTCAGTACTTTATTAATAATGATCAGCTTCCTATGGAAGAAGCTCGAGCGTTCTGTAAGAAGAATCACGCTGATCTCGCCGTCATTACCGGTCAAAGTGAGAGGACATTTTTATGGAAGCAGGTAAATGACTGTCAATGGTTTCAATGTTTTCCACTTGTCTGAGAGCAGCCTACGCTGCCACAGGGAGGAAAAAACTGTTTTATATTCATTTAATATCGCTCTCGTGGGATCTAGTCGTGTGATGGTGCTCTATATCAGCATGGCGGTGATTAGGCCAGAGGCACGAGGCCACAGGCCACGCACAGGAGACAATCACAGCCGCTAATATAGAGCGCTATCATACGACTACGAGAGAGATATTGCATTTATACAACGGTTCGACGCACAATGGTGTAGATAAATCAGAAACCATAGATATATACTGTATAAAACTGCATGCCGCATTCAAGCGATCCAGGCACGTAGACGTGTCTGCCATCTTGGAATGGTCCACTGACGTAACACACAGACTAGAATGCCACAGCACTGCGTTGCGCAGCCATGGCTGTGAAAACCACAGGGATTAAAATTTCCAAAAAAGTTATCACGTGTTAGTGTAGCAGATATAATATGTTTGAGTTTATACAAAAATAAATATGTTTTCATAATCACACACTGTCAGCTTGATTTGGATTGTTAAAGGACAAGCTTGCAAAGTTCCAACATGGCAGATGACCTCCGTATCGAGGCCCATAGAAACAGATTCTAATGCGCTGTCTAGTTATTTATATCTATGTCAAACCCTCTGGTTTAGCTCAGGGGTGGAGCGGTTCCCGTGATGATACTGGTGGAAAAGTCTCATGGCTCTCAACCAATCAGAATCGACAACCGGAAAGAACTGTTTAATATAGTATTCAAAAACACTTTCAAACATTTCAGTACGACCAAACTGGTTGATTTTTGTTCTGCAGATATCTAGAGGATCAGAAAGTCAATACTACATCGGCATGATTGTAGAGTTGGACAAATCATTTAGGTGAGTATGAAAGACTTGAACGCAGGATGGATGTCAAACTGGGAAAAATAAGTAAAAATACGACGCTTTCAAAAAAAACCTAAAAATATAAGTAACAAAATACATTTTTTATCGATCTTCAATTTAAAGAAACAATATTGCGTGTCTCAGAGAATAATAAATGTAGAATTTTGAAATCAGTTTTATTCCTTTGCATGTTACAAGTTAGTCATGAATTTCAAGTTGTTTGTGATTCCGCTGATGCACATTCACGATGTTTTTATTTTTAACCGTAACGCTTTGCTTACTCAAAGTAAAAAGTAATTCAAGACAATTGTGTGGGCTCTGCTATTAATGTGAGTGTGTATTTCATTCATTTAGCTGAGTAGAGGGTTTCAGTTACCAGCCTATATATTTAAATATGGATTCCACGTCTGCAAAACTAACATTTTAAATAAAATACAGACATAATCGTAACCGTATTTGACTGTTAAAGTAAATCTTGATGAGTTTTATACAAATTCTACTGTTCCAATTTCAACATTTTCGAACCTTTTACTTGACAAAACATATTTTACATTATAATGCAGTCAAATTAAATGTAATATCTATTATATGTTAACTGTTTTCACAGTTTATCGGAAGCTTAAACCACAATAAAATTGTACTTTTGTGTCTTGCATTTTATCTGATAAAATAATGTCATCACAGTGTAGCTGTTCTGCAACAGTGACGTTCTGTTGCATTTGCAGTGCAATGAGTTCATAAAAATAATCCTGTAATTAAATGACTAAACTTAAAAAAGTTCTTGTCTGTTTGTAGTTGGGTGGACGGTTCACCTGTTGTTTACACTGCATGGGATCACAATGAACCAAATTTTGCCAACAATGACGAGAACTGTGTGACCATTTACAAAAACATGGGTAAGAACTTCTCATCCGTGCTGTTCATGTATAATGTCAGTGTGAAGAACAACAGCCACTAATGTTTCTTTTTAAATTGCCAATCGCCAAAGTAGAAATTCATAACCAAGGTTAACCTTTCCTGTTTAATCCATCAATCTGTCTAGTCTAATCTCTGTTTTCATTTTGTATATCAACTGTCGTTTAATCTTATTTTTTAGGATTTTGGAATGATATCAACTGTGGCCTGTCAATGCCCTCTATCTGTAAAAGAAGTTCAGATTTTGTCAACACCACCATGTCTCCGTCTACCGTAGCGGCGGGCGGCTGTGCTCCTGAATGGACGCGCTTCCGAGGAAAAGTGAGAATCATTATAGTTTACACTAGAAATCTGCGCAGGACATGCAAATGTTATTGCAGATCTGGGCCTGATTTTTCTTACCAACAATTAAATAATAAATATCTAAGTTTGCCGAACATATTAAACACATGGTGTTTTCCATGAAAGAGAAGACCGCCTAGTTCAATTCTGAACTTTTGTGTTTCCAAACAGTGTTATAAATTTTTTGATAATAAGATGTCGTGGCATAACGCGCGAGATCACTGCATTTCACATGGAGGTAACCTGGTGTCCATTCAGAGTCACACAGAGCAATGTGAGTATTACACTGATATCTGTTCTTCATTTCAAAATTCTGAGAATGAACGAAACGCATTATAAATGTTAGAAATGTATTGCTGAAACACATTACAACGACTCTTAAGTATATAGTACTGAAGTGTGGCGTTAAACCTTTAAACAGTTTTTGGGCTAGTTAAACAGTGGCTGGATGGTGCAATGGAGCATCCAAGCATGCATGCCCCCTCCCCTGACACTAGAGAGCATTAGCATGAGTGGTCTGTGCATGTGCCAACCATCACAAACCCGCTTTGAGGCTCTCTCACACTACCGCTCTGGCCAACTAAATAAATTGCAGGCCAGATAACAAGCGAGCGGTCACGCATGTGCAAATCAAGCACCTCAGAGATTACGTATTTAATGCCGTGTACACGTTTTGTCTACCAAGATAATCTTTACAAATCAAGACCACATTTGTACTTTTGAAGTAGAAATACAATCGTCAGAAGTAAAAGATAACACGATGGCATAAAAAGACTACACTTAGGTTGCTGGATATCAACGTAACCACCACCAAGGCTCCGACAACTCTTTCAAACTTTATTTAAAATGTTTTCCTGGTAAGTGAGAATGAATCCACATCTACGTTGTAAGAGATTTGTGTCACTGTTGTATTATCTGTGAGCTTTATACTGTATGCCCGCCAAAGGAAATAGTCACTTTTAGCAAATTGTTAGCAACCGCCGTTTTTAAGACACAATAAGGCTTTAAAAATCACAAGCAGGTTATAATTGGTGTTATGTCATAGAATACAACGTTTCTCAGGCGATTTCACAAAAAAACATTCAACAAACCCATAGACTTTGGAGTGATGGAACTGGAAACTCGCTTCCCTGTTTTGCATACAAAAAAACATCATCTCTCTATGGACGGAGGGGACCGTCACAAACAGTGAATGGAAGGGAGGGGATGTGTGATGCGCTTCAGTGATTCTCTTTTGATGAATATCACTCGTGTGTTTGGATTTAATTTTTCCTGTACTGGGGACTCAGGTTTAGATATGCGAGTGGGTGTGACTTCAGCACCAACAGCGGACACGCCACAAGCGCTTGAGAGCAGAGTGCTGCTCCTTTTTCAAGAAACTTATTTTATCATTAAAATATGGTTGATTTGGATAATAACACATTTTAAATAGTGTGACACACTCAAAACACATATTCAATATGATATAAGTAATAGTAAATGGAACATTATGATATATTTTTGTCTGTGCTGTGTTTTTTAGAACTCGATTACTAACATGTATTCTCTAGTTAGACTAGATTGCATTTTTTGCACTAAAAAAGACAGTTATTGATATGTGAGACAGCAACTGCTTTTACTGGATTGTGAGTGATGGGTAAATTTAATGCCAAAATGCCCCAGTTGTTGAAAGAATCCTTGAATCTTTTCTGTAGCGTTTCTCACAACTCTGATGCTCAGTTCTGCTGATGACGTGTGGACCGGATTGAATGACGTCAACTGGGAGATGCACTTTATGTGGACTGACGGAAGAAGCGTCAGATACACAAACTGGATGAAAGGTCAACCCGTGTCATGGCCCGTGTCAAGGCACTATTTCAAAAGGGAAACAAGTCTGCAAAAAGTTAGTACAAAGAATAATGTAAAGCAATCATCAAAGCTTTACGCTAGTTTTGCGTGTAGTTGTGTGAAATATAAGCATATGTGTATTTTCTTCCAGACTGGTAGCAATGAGTAGCCGAAATATCCGCTGATTTAAATATGAATATAGATTCCCATAACAGCTAAACTATTGATCATCTGTGCTGGTGTTCTCTGTTTTAGGACGCCTTTTGGGAGGGATTAATCGAACGTTCGCATATGTTTGAGCAGCAGGTAGGTTTTTCTTTCAACATGCTTAATCAAATAGCGCAACAAGATAAGGGGTCAAGTACTAAGGGTTTACACGCACCTACTACATCTATCGATTTTATATCATTTCATGATCATTTTGATTAATCAGGAGGCAACACACACTTACACTATACTGGGTCGTTCTGTTCTCCCTAGACATCTAGTGCTCTTAAAGCCACAATATGGAAGACATTTGTTATGAAATATCCAAAAATCACTTGCACTGTTTTATATATTTCATGCAGTTGTGTAATTACATTATCCCAAATGTTCCCAACAATGTGCAAATCCAGAGAAATTCCTTTATTAAAATAATGGCCCGTCCCTTGTCTCTCTTGTATTTGTCGCAAATCTTAAATAAATAAATATTTTTAATACATAATAAACAAATAAATTTAAATATTGTGGCTTTAACAGATCAAATCCTTACATACTCTGATTTCTTTCCCATGTAGAATTATGACTGTGTTGCCATGGTTAGAAGTCCAGAGAAGCTGACCGGTTTGTGGAAAGTTGAAGTGTGTACAGAGGAGAGAGGTTTCATCTGCAAGAGGAACACAGGTGAACACAAACTCAATATCATCACACATGAATCTCTTACTGTACGTGAGCTGTGTTAGATGTGTTAGTGTGTTTGTGTGTGTCGTAGACTCTCAGCTGGCTGCTCCCGTGACCACAGCAGTGCCACAGAAATTCTTCAGTCTGGGCAACGATTCATACAAGGTGCAGCAGGTGAAGATGAGCTGGGATGAAGCCAGAAGAGAGTGTAAAGCCGATGATGCTGATCTTGCTAGTGTGCTGGGCTCCATCAGTCAGGCGTACAACAGCCTCAGAGTCGACACCATCAGAGAACCTTTGTGGATCGGCCTCAACAGCAACCTGGTACTCGATTCATCTCACGGTGCGGTACGCTTGATTTGATCTTCTGTTTAGAAATATTCAATCTGTTTGGTCCAGACAGGTGGACGGTATCGCTGGGTGGATAACTGGCTTCTAAGCTACAGTAAATGGGCCGCAGGAGAACCCAGAAACAATTTAGCTTGTGTTTACATCGACACGGATGGCGACTGGAAAACTGCAGCGTGCAACAACACATATTATTCCCTCTGCAAACGATCCAAAGGTAAATCTTTCTAACTATCATCTAAACGATCCATTAGATCTCTGATTGTTGGATCTGTTGAGGATTATGGGTAAAGAAATTCTTATTCAGATATGAATTATATGTGATTTACTTATGGCTGAATTCTTTCAACTGTTCATTAAAACGAATCTGTTCACAGAGGCATTGGTTATAGTTTGTGAGTTGTACATTACTGATTAGGGGGTGTGTTTACCATGCCAGTGATGTCATCTTTTTTTAAAGGTGTTTTTTCGAATTTGTGTCGGTCAGGCATGAGATTTCGCTGTATCCCAGCAAGCAATTTAACTTCTTCTAGCCTAGGTTAACAAGGCTAAGTTTGGGTTGTCAGTGAAAATCGAATAGACGTCTAACTATAGACGAAGAATAGACTAGTCATCAATTAGACGGCTATTGAACGATTATATGTATACATCTAATAGACGGTGAATATGGGTCTAGACTAAAACGAGACTGAATCTGGACTGTCTGTACAAATCTTATAGATTTTTAACAATAACCTAAAAATAGACCAGCCATCAATTAGACATCTAATAAACCACTAATTTACATCTAATACAAAACAATTGCTAAAAAAAGTTTTTTTTATTAAACAAAACAACTTAAAGCTTTGATTAAGAAAAATATAATTTAACATCTCAGAAATATACAAAACAAAAACATGAAAGAGACAAAATAAATATTACAAATACAATAGTTAAATTGACCAATCACTACGCACTGGTTAACTGGCCAATCATAGCACACCTCGCTTTTCAGATCGATTGAAGAGGGGAGGGCAAACATGCATCGTATGTGGAAAATACAGCGTTTTTGAACCTTAAATCATGTATACACAAGGCATTCCATGTAAAACAAACCCTAATATTCGTTTTAGCCATGTCATGTGACCCCTTTAATAACACTAATTAAAACTAGAGTCGTTCTCTTTTGCTTGGAGGCACAGTAGGGCTGAGCAACATATAATATTTTTAAATGTTCTTATAATACTAATTTTATTATATTGTCTTTTTATAATGCTATAAATTGCGTTATGTTTTATACAAAGCATTTAGATCGTCTCGTTGTTAAAACTTAACTTGCCAAATCAAAGCTCATATTTTCATACCATAATGAACTAAACAAAATATAATGATGGCTTTCAAATTCAAATTGTAATATGTTGCAGATTTAGAATTCAGATCATTTGAGTTTAGGGCACACGGAAACACTTTTAATTTAGTAACATGTTTAAGCTAAAAACAACATGGCTCTATACTGTTAGCCGCTAAAATGTTAGGGTTCTTACACACATGCAGGGCCGTAATTTCCACTGGAGACGAATCCCATTTGTGTCCCCCCCGCTTTCAAATTAGTTAATTATGATTTTAACTGCACGCCATTATGTGTATCACCACAGTGCTTAAACGTATAAATGCAGGAAATGGGATTCAAATCAAAAACAAAAAAAGTGATCCCTACTAACTTTCAAGTCTCGCGTTGCGAGAAGTCCCAGTAGGGCAACAGTTGCCATAATTGCATTTTAATTTAACTTGTTAAAATGTTAGAAATTTTTTTCGTAGAATGTTTATATAACAACACATATAATATAAATTATTTATAATTCAAACGTTTTAAATGTTTACTTGTGACGTTGATGTTACTTGATGCTATAATAAAATTTTGGGCTACACTCATCGCTGGTCTACATCAGGGCTAAAGCCAAACCATTGAAATTAAACTATGAATTGGCTCGATTTTCGCCAGGTGGACGAAAAGCAGACTGCACATAGTCCATTCATTTCAGAGCAATATCGTGACTACAGATCGTCCATGTAATAAAATGATACATATTGCTGATATTATTTACACATTAAATATGATGAGATATATCAACAATTTCTGCGCTGACTGGCCAAAAGAAACGACAATGAACCGGTCTTGACGTTATATGGGCTACAAATAGCCGATATGAATACGAGCTTAATCGTGCCTACACATAGAACATGATAGAGAGAAAAAAGACATGTAACCGAATTTAAGATTATTTTGGCTAGAAGTGGGTTAATAATAGCCAGACTTTATCTCGTCTATAGTACCGAGACGGTGAATTGACGGCTATTGTCTGTGGGGTGTTTAGACCTGGGCCAGCGCAGCATCTACACTAAAGGAAATATTCTCAATCCATTTGATGTTTTCAGTTTCTGTAAAGTACAGTGTGTAGGACATGCTGATAAAATCGATATACTGTGCGTGCGTGTATATATATATAGCTGTGTATATATAAGCGGGTATTTACAATACGTGTGTAATAAAGTTCGTTAGATGGGAAGGAGGCGGGAACCGGCGAACATTCAACAATAAAACTTTAATTAAATAAACAAACACTGAAGTAACTGACCGACAGCCACCTCACGGTAGACTGCCGGCCATAAAACATACAAAAACTAAACACAGTTTCGGGCCCGGTCCTCTCTCGTCAACAGTCCTGCCGAACATCCTTTTAAGCTCCCAATCTCCTCCGTGATTAGATGCGGGACCGGTGCGCGCACAGCTGCTTCCACTTATCACTCACGCCACCGGCCCCGCGTCACGGCTCTCGTCCCGCCTTCCTCACCACAACGTGTATATGGATACTGTATAGATTTATATTGAACCACTCCTTTTAAAGAGAAATGTACTAACCTCTTACACCACTCCACAGTTATTGCCCCCACAGATCCCCCTCAGCTGCCGGGTAACTGCCCCGAATCAAAGAAGCGCAAAAGTTGGATCCCGTTAAGAGGACACTGCTATACATTCATGACCTCCATAAGAGAAAGCTGGGCTCATGCCACAGTGGAATGTATGAGAATGGGTGAGACGCTTTCTTCTACGTCACTTTCTGGTCCTGAACACTACTTTTATTTGACAGTTGAACCATTAATCCTATTATCCTATTGATTATCTTTTTTGCTTAGTGAGTACTTGTTTCAAAATGGCTTTATAAACACGTATGCATGAATATCCCGGCGGTATCAACAGTGAGTTTTCTGTGATTTCAGGTGCATCTTTAGTGAGTATTGAGGACCCAGTTGAGTCAGAGTTTATCCGTCAGAATCTGGAGATCCTTCATGATGAAGTCGACTCATTCTGGATAGGAATGCACCGCAGTCATACGGGTCAGAACATGACGCGCTAGTTTCACAGACAAAGCTTGAGACTATTCCCAGACTAAGATTTATTTTGAGCTGTCTCAACTGAAAGAACTTGACCTGACAGACCTTAAAATATGTCAGTTCCATTGTTTCTTCTCAAGATGCAGATCAGTAAGGTTTTTTTCTAAGATGTTGAAGTAACCACGTTGGTCGGTCTTGTCAAGACACAATGAAGATGCCCATTTCTTTCATTGGAGGATTTATTTGTCTGTGTGTGGTTTCTACAAACAATTTAAAGAAAATATGAGTACTTTAATTCACATGTGCTCAAATTCTCGAACTTGAACTCGCACCTGCAGTGTCAATGACGTCATTCACAAATTTGCTCTTCACAAGAATGACTTAAGCCATTTCCACATTGGATTCGGCCTACTTGTGATATCTTTACAATGCTTGTTTATAATATTGCTTAATAAGTTAAACTTAAGCTTGATTTATTAAATGAATCAACCAAATAACCATCTCAAACACCGTAGAATTTGCTTTAACAGCTCAATAAGAGCCCCATTGGCAGCGTTAGATCTACAGCTTCATGTTAGATCTAAAGCTTCATCTTACAAGTTATTTGGAAATACAAACCCCTAAACCCATAAATACAAAGAATATTTATACATGGAACGTAGAAACATACTTTTTTTTACACGCGCGAACACATTTAAATGATAAATAATCTCTTTGCACGGCCACAAACTCTTTCACACTCTGCACACCGTTTTTCTGCCACCAACTAACAGATATTTCCATTGCAGTCCTTTCCAGAGTTATCTCATACCTGAACAAAATGGGGCGCTAAGAACTCATATTTATTAAATAAATGAACTATCTGAAAGAAACTATATATTATAATGTGCTGCTGCTGTCCTTTATAACACAAGGCATTTCAATAAAAATGTAAATAGCCTAATTTAACTAAGTCCGGGCCAGCATGAGTTAATCTAAACCATGGGTTGTCAACCTTTTTGATTCCAAGGCCCCCCATTGTGTGCAACAATATTTTAAGCCCCCCTTCCCAATTTCTACCTAAGAAATATATATATTTTTTTATTCTAATTGTATCAAATTTTTAAATATTGTTTTTCGATATCTGTTGAGAACCACTGATCTAAATCATATCTTAATCTGAATCTACATAGAAGATAACGAAAATGCAATGTTTGTGTGTCACAGGTGAATGGATGTGGATTGATAACACGGTTGTGGATTACACAAACTGGAAACCGCGGATGCCCAATAACGCCGGTGACTGTGTGGAAGTTCAGTCAAACACTGGAATGTGGAGTAACAACAACTGTAATAATCGCAGAGCTTATATCTGCAAGACTGCTAAAGGTCCGTCAAACAAACAAACAACACAACATACAGTATGCATTCATATTACATCATCTAATATAATAATCTACATGTGTGTTTCTCTTTCAGTCATACCACCAACAGAGAAGCCGTCAGTGTCAGGTGTGTAGAACTACTGTAGATCTACATTTCACTGCATTTCATTTTTTCCCATCAATGTTCATGTATTCTTGTATTCTAGAGCATCATGTAGAAGAGACGTCTCACGGTTCGGCTGGCATCGCTGTAGGGGTGGTGTTGATCATCATCGCTGTTGCAGGTGTTGTCGGGTTTCTGTTCTTTAAGAGAATTCCCAGACGTGTGATTGGACAGCGTACGTTTGACAACAGACTCTATAACAACTCTGATCTCTCACGACCGCCTACAACTATTGATACTAAAGGACTCGTCGCCAACATTGAACAAAATGAACACGCTTAACACAAACACACATATACAGCATAGCTCGTATTGTAAATGTAGCCAGTTAAAGAATTTGGCAACAAGTCAACAGTTCAGTAGGTTGAGTGTTGTATATCTGGAATGAGATATACTTATAAACTGGTTTTTATCGGTTTTATAAAGCTTGCTTTGTATTGTTAATGGTATTTTATGTTTTATTGCTTAAAACAGCCAACAATAATTGAGTTTAACACTCTCAGTGACTGAAGATGGTTATAATTTTTCTCAGAAACAAGCTCGCTGTCTTTCTCTGGTGGCGTTTTAGCACTTACGTTCATTTAAAGCTTTTCTGAGTTATATGTCATTTATTTGTAGCAGTAAACTGAAATTTTAAATGAAATGCGTACAAGATTTCCAACAGAAATGATGCACATGTTTCATAAAAACTAGTAAAGTTTTCTGTAAAAGCATTTTTGGTGGGATTTGTGGTAATGTGAATTAAAGTGTTTGAGTAGATGGGTCTCAATGTCCGAGATATTTTGGTTGAGAAAGTTTTGCCTATTGTGGCTGTATTTTTTTTGAAGTGTAGATCTGTGCGCTGGTTTAGCTGAGGGTTAGTCATTGAGTCCATTTAAACATTTTATTGACATTTTATAGCCAATAAACTAAGAACATTTTGACTTTGTTCTTTAATCTGTATCTCATAACTGTGTGTTTCACTCTAGGATTGGTGTGTGTTTTGTTTAATGGTGTTGATGATGTGCTGAACAGATGATAATGTTATATTAGATCTTACTAAATAAAATGATCTGTTCTGCTGAAGAAAGTCACCTATATCTTGGATGACCTGAGGGTGAGTAAATGAACACAGAGTGCATTAATACAAGCATTAATTCTTTATGGTCCGGTTTCACAGACAAGGCTTAGCTTAAGCCAGGATTTACTTAAATGAAGTCACTTCATGATCAAAAATCATTACTGGTGTGCATACTGAGACAAAACAATGACACTGATATATTTTAGGATTTCAGTTTAGACGGCTCAAACATTCATTTTAGTCTATGACTAGCTTTGAGCCCTGTCTGTGAAACTGGGCCTTTAAATGTTATTCGTTCATATTCTATGTTTCATGTCTTGGACAATTTTTAGTTTCTGTTCCTTCTATGGAATCATGTCATTTTTCCCAAGAAATTCTTCAGCCAAATATATAATTGTTTATTTTAGAAAAACTTGCTGACATATCGAAATATTTACAGAAGTTATGCATGTAACTGCATTTGAACAGAAACTTCTGCACAAATTAAAGCAACTTTAGTCAAAATTGTTGCTTAATGTCAAGACTTTAGAACTGGGATTCATTTTTATTCCAGGAACCAGACCAACACCAGAGAGAGAGAGAGTCGCATCAACTCTGTTCTCTGACAGGAACCGTTTGTTTTCACAAAAATGGTGATTCATGGAGTCTCTCAGCAGTTCCCGGAAGTTACTACACTCTTAAAAAAGGGGCTTTTTATCATGGGGGAACGCCTTTAAATGATTATATAAATCAAGACATTTAAAGACATAGGACGTTTAAAACGTTAAAAAATTAAGGAATTCAAACTTGCCATAACTCAGAGCTCAGAGAAGTCTACATCTGTGGTTCCCAAAGTGGGTGCCTGCCGAATTTAAATCCCAGTATCTTTTAATAATCTTTCACATCATATATTTTAAAATACACTGCTCAAAACAAATTATGGGAACACCTAAATCACACTACATTAGATCTCAATAAACAAACTATCCAGGTTAAATCTCTTCACTTACATACTTTGCGAGAACAAAGTAATGTGACAATTGTCAATGAAAGCCAAAATTATAAACATATTCAGGGCAGGAATTACAGTAAAATCACTGTAAAAAAATTGAAATATTGGCTCATTCGAAATTTAAGGTTTTACCACAGTAACTCATAATGTTAGTCAGTAATGTGCATGGCCCCACGTGCCCGTATGAACTCCCCGCAATGCCTGGGCGTACTCCTGATGTGAGCTCCTGGAGAGTCTATGGTGCTACTTAATGGTTTTGGATACATGAGATCCAGAGGTTCTCAACTGGATTTAGGTTTGGGGAACGCGAGGGGCCAGTCAATGGCATCAATGCCTTCATCATCCAGAAACAGCCTATAGACTCTGGCCACATAAGGTCAGGTATTATGCACCAGGAGGGCTCTGCACTGCACCAGCATGAGATCTGACAATAGAGTTGAGGATTTCATCCCAATACTTCATAGCACGTGGAGGTCTGTAAGACCCTCTGAGAATGGTCCTCCCCAGACCACCCTTGTTGTTGCCTCTCCAGTGTACCTGTTGTCACTTTTATTTGCAAGTGAAAATGGTTCACTTCACATTCACTTATGCTTACTTACCGGGTAGATGGATAGTCCTGAGGGTTCACTGACTTGGTGTTGAGCTGTGATGATCAGGTGTTCCCTTTATTTTTTTGAGCAGTGTATATCAAAACACCAAGATATGAGCATGTCCATACGAAAATGAATACGCGTTAGTTACGTAAATTTTGCCCGATAACTTTAACCGATAATTCTTTAACATTAGAAGCGATAATCAATATATTTCCCAATATACAGCATCTCTATATTAATATCACATTTATCTGAGACTGAAACAAAAGGCAGAACTGCTTTTATTTGAAAACATTGACTGCAGAAAAAAAGGTTTCTGCAGCCTACTTTACACTAGTTAAAGATTCTTTATCTTTTACAATTTTTCTGATATAAATTATAGATGTTTTCAACAGCCACGAGCCTCAAATAATTTAGACAGGAGTCTACAAACAATATGCTTTTGTTCCTATAATTCACAAATTCATAAATGTACTGTACGTACATCATCAATGTTATGCTAATAACACCAAGTGGTGAATGATCATGAGAGTACTTGACTGGATTTTATCTGTGAGCAGAATGCACATGAAGTGGTTTAACCAGAGGATATTATTTATAATGAATCGGCCGGATTTTATTATAGATAGCGGTCGATAACCGATCATTTATTCTGCATCTCTAGTTCATACAAATTCAAAAAATAATATAATACATTTTCTGATATTGAATATTTGAGAATAGGTCTGAATGTGAATAGGCTATAAAAACATTAATTCTTTCTCAAACACAAAAGCTTGAGCTGCAGAGAATTTCCACAGAAATTCATGATAAAGATGAGCATCTTGAAGCTTTCATAATCTATTTCAAAATTTCTGTTCCTCTTTCATATCCACCAAGAAATCCAGAACCAAGTGAAGTGGAGAATTATGCCAATATTACAAGGAATTTTATAATTAAAGTTGCTGACGATAGAAAATGATCTGAATTGTCTTGGACACCATGTTTGTAACACTTGACAACGTGTCAAAGATGAACACTAAATGCAAGTAACAATGGTCTTTGGGGATAATTAAAATGGCTGGTTCCTTGTTCAATGCAAACAGAGCTCTTCAAAGCTTAATGTGGACAATGTCTTTTGTCTCTGAGCATCTTCTTCCCTCACAACAACTGTGCTCAAGATAACAGCTTCTTCAACTTAAATATACTGTATAACAATGTATGTTAGCAAATATCCCATATGTGTATAGTGCTTTACTTTATTTGATCTACTGTATATTTTAGTAATATTAATCGCTTAAAAATAAAAATCTGTGATTAATCGCAACAAAATGCACATAACATTAATGTTTGTTAATATACTTTTACATTCTAATGATTACATATTTCTCCTCCAAATGAATATAGAAACAACAGATTTCATTAACAGCCTCATTTTATGAATGAAAGCCAACATTTTGATATTAGTACTGCCATTGATGTCTCTAGTAAATTCATAAGCTTTTGATTTATGTTAACATCACCTCAATATTCCTGTTTCCATTATGATGCAATAACATTCAAGCTGTGAAGTAGGTTGGGCAGACTTGTAAACCAGAAACCCCTCCAGTTTCCAATAGCATCATTACATTAACACCCCCATCAGTCTAGGATATATATAGGTGTGTAACTGTTCAAACGGTGGATTCCTTCATGTGTGGATCACAAGTCAAAGTTCAGATATGAAGACGTCTCATGTTCTAATGTTTGTTTCTGTTTGTCTGTTTGTTGTGTTGCAGATGTCCAGTCAAACAGGTATGATGCATTACATTTATTTCTAATGTTTCCATGAGCAGGTAACAATGTTTTTGTGAATTAAAGCTGTCTTGTCATTCAAATATTTGTAAATATCCAGTACAAGTTTGAATGGTATTAATTTTTAATTTCAATACTTCATCTAAAAAGAGTAAGGGGCATTTTATTTTTTTAAACTAGGCATTTGTTCATGAACCAAAGTTGGCAAAAACCCTCACAATCCTGGTTTCAAAGACAAGGCTTAGTTTCAGCCAGGACTAGGCCTTAGATAAATTAGTATATTTAAGTCGCTTTTATACCTTTAAGCCATTTCTGTGAAACCGAGCCTTAGATTTTTTCCTGACATTTAAATGACAATGTTTGCATCCCAGCTTACAATTAACCAGTTTTGACAAATCTTACCATTTGAGAATGTGTGCATTTGATATTAAAACTTAACATTAAAACTTAACCACTTTTTTTGCAAATACTGTATGTCAAAAACATCTTTGCAAAAAATAACTTACAAAATAAGGAGTGCAAAATGTACATTTACTAATTGTAAATGCAGATGTTTCTTAAGTCTCACTTTATGTATTTTAAGATGAATGTTATTGTAATAAAGTTAAATAGAAGGGAAGGAAGGAGGCGGGAACCGGAGAACATTTTAATCAAACTTTAATCAAATAAAACAAACAATAAACACGTAAATAAAAGACCGGCACCCACCTCACGGTCGACTGCCGGCCCCCAAACATAAACACTAATCCGGGCCCTGTCCTCTCTCACTGACAGTCCGATCGCTCGTCCTTTTATGATCATCCGTGATACGAGACCGGTGTGCGTACAGCTGACGCTCTCGTCCCGCCTAACTCGCTACAGTTATATTTATGCTTATGATTTCTGTAGAATTTCAGTCACTTCATGTAATACACCCGCACACTGGTTGCTTTTAGCAAACTCAGATCTTAAGGTCATAAACTTAGGCCCCATTTACACTGCAGGTATTGATGCTCAATTCTGATTTGTGACACATATCCGATTTACGTGCTTACACTTGCCAACATGGATTCTTGCACCAAGATTACTCACTAGCCATGATGGACGAACGTGAAATGTGCTTGATGTCAGCTCTGCGATATGACAAGTTCGCCAAACAATACATTTATTTGAGGTGGAAGAGGAGCAAAAGAGCCGTCATTGCAGCCGAAATATCCTCGAAAACTGATTTGTTTCTGTATGTGCCTTTAATCCAAATTGTCGCCTTTTTAATGACGTACAGAACGGAATGCCTCAGAAAATCTGTTTACATGACACATATCTGATTTATATCTGATTTATTTCCACATATGAATAAGGCCTGAAACTGATCTCGAAATATCTGAATGCATGCGTTTTTATCCTGTTAACATTATGGTGGGTCAAATCTGATCTGTGGCACATTGGAATTGGAAAAAGTCGGAATTGGGTAAAATGTGTTCAAGTTGATATGCAAATTGTTGCTGTTTGTCCAGCCTGCTATCGTTGTGTCCATTGTGTGATTAATGTGTCCACCCCGTTGTGTAATATTTTGTGTTTTTTACCAATTTTGGTGTACATTGATAAACAGTGTACGGTTTTGAAATAAACTAAAAACTGAAAATGGAAATGTGTGGTAAATTTACGATGAATATCATTCACAATGTGTGCTATATTTTTGTGTAGACTCCGGCTCTTTTCTGATGTACAACAAGGATCACAACAGATGTGTGAATGTGGTGAATGCCAATGTGGTGCAGGCGTCAGCGTGTGATGTCTCTTCTGACGCTCAGCGCTTCCGATGGGTTTCATCTTCAAGAATCATCAGCGTCTCTCTTAAACTCTGTTTGGGAGCTCAAGACATCAAAGATTGGGTGAAAATTATTCTTCGGCCCTGTAAAGACAACAGTCCTCTACAGACCTGGGAATGTAAGAACGAGACCTTGTTTGGATTAAAAGATCAACCGTTAAACCTGAACTACAATCGAGAAGAGTCAAATATGATGGTGTTTAATGGAAGTGGCGGTTGGAGGCGCTGGCAGATTTATGGGAGTGAAGACGATCTGTGTTCTCATGGATATCAAGGTATAAGCAGACATTTACTATATTTGTCACGATTGTGTTAGTGGAAGAACCCAATTGCAAGGCAGCGTAGCTTGAAGGGGTTAACACAAGACTTTAATAACACAAAAAACCAAAACACCCTCGATGGGGAAAATACTGACAAAACTAAAACCCAAAACTGAAAACAAAGACTTCCCACAAGGGGGGCAAAAAGAAACAACTAGGAATAACAACTAAGAACTATACAAACAGGGTACAAGAACTTTGGCAGGGAACATGGCAGGGAACATGGCAGGGAACTTTGGCAGGGAACTTTGGCAGGGAACTTTGGCAGGGAACATGTACAGGTACAATCAACCAGCCCAAGACAATAGACAAGAGGGCATTATATAGGGAGACTAACAAAGGAGATAATTATGGGCAGGTGTGGGTAATGCGACACAAGAGGAAAGCTATACTAGAAACGAGAGGGGCGGGGCCAAATGACGAGACTGGAGAGAACGCATATTATGTCCTGATTGACCATAATATGTTTCTCTCCACATAAAACACGTGGGTCTGTCATGATTTTGCCCCTAGACCAGAAAATCAAGACAAGAGCAGGCAGAATCATGACAATATTACTAATTGATGGGTACAAAATCTCTGATTTCGTTATGCATGAAAACCCATCAATATTTATCTCTGCTTCCTGTAATTCTTGTGTCTTGTAGAGATGTATTCTCTGGGTGGGAATTCATTTGGAAAGCCATGTCAGTTCCCCTTTAAGTTTAAAGACAAGTGGTACACCGAGTGTATCATGGAGGGAAAATCAGACGGCCGACTGTGGTGTTCAACTGAGACAGATTATGACACAGACAAGAAATGGGGCTTCTGCCCAACCAAAGGTAAGAACATGTTTTGTTTCGTTCATAAAATACAGTAAAACACATTCAATTAGAATATACAATGTGTATTTAAATGTTGTTCTGTATGTGTTTCAGGCGTGTCAGGGTGGGACAGTGATCCAGTAAGTGGTGTTTTGTACCAGAGGAACACACAGTCAGTATTGAGCTGGCATCAAGCTCGAACCAGCTGCCAACAGCAAGATGCAGATCTTCTCAGTATATCAGAACTCCACGAGCAGTCTTATATAGCAGGTACATTCACATCTTCTGCTCTTTACACTCACACAGATTCTACTATCAAGCTAAACTAAAATGATATTTCAGGTTTGACAGATCACATGGGTTCTGCTCTATGGATTGGACTGAGCAGTCTTGACTTTGAGAGCGGCTGGCAATGGAGTAATGGAAACCCATTCCGATATCTCAACTGGGCTCCTGGTACGTCACGTGTATGTAGAAAAAGCATCTGAATGGTGTGTAGATGATGTCAATGTTGGTATTGTTTGACTGTAGGTCACCCGTCTCTGGAGCCGGGTCTGAACTGTGCTGCATTAAACGCTGATAAAGCCTCAAAGTGGGAAAGTTTGTCGTGCAGTAAGAAGTTGGGCTACATCTGCCGCAAGGGCAATTCAACAGAGATCACACCTTCAATAGGTACAACACGCACAGCACAGCACAGCACATACTGTATTCCAGTGTCAGTGTTAAATGTTTATCTGTGTGTGTGTCAGGTAAAGATCAGACGTTCTTCTGTCCAGCGGCGTGGGTGCCGTACGCCGGTCACTGTTATTATCTGCAGCGCTCTCAGAAGATGTGGAGCGACGCTTTGGCAGCGTGTCATAAAGAAGGATCAGATCTGGCCAGCATACACAACATAGAGGAGCACAGTTTCATCATATCACAGAGTGGATACTGTACGTCTGCTGCAATAACACACAAACACAAAACGGTTTGTTCTGCTTGGTCAGTAGCTGTGTTATATTCACGATAAAGCACAACTATGACCGCTGCAACTAACACTTCTGTGTTCATTCTATTTTCTAGTCATTTCTCTTTGTCTAACTATCTGGTATTAGTTTTAGCAATTCCTTTATTATCTTTATGTATCTAATGGCTCACAGGTGTGAGACTAAACGTTTATTTCAGTGAATCCCGATCAATTTGAGACGTCTAAATAAACAGACAATGTTTTTGATGTTGATGTTCATCTAAAAGTAGGAGGTACAGTACGCCTACAGTTACATATATATCGCCATGCTTCAGTTTGCACTTTGTTTAAAAGAAAGCATTTGGGATGCAAATCAATATAAGAATGATCCTCTTTCAAAAAGTTTTTTATTTGAAAACCCGTTTATTTGATTTCAGTTGAAGATAAAATGGATTTTCAGTTTATATAATATATTAGTTGGTATGTCTAAAGTGTTTGTGTTGTGTTGTGTAGTGTCCAGTGATGAGCTGTGGATTGGTCTCAATGATCAGAAGATTCAGAATCTGTTTGAGTGGTCGGATAGAAAACACGTCACCTTCACCAGATGGATTGTTGGAGAACCTTCACACATCACCAATCGCATGGAGGATTGTGTGCTTATGAAGGGAAAGGTGGGGACTTTTGATATTGTGTTTTTATGGTCATCATAACATTTGACACGGTGATGTTTGTTCTGGTGGTTTTGTGTGTATTAGGAGGGAAAGTGGGCAGATGAAGCGTGTGGAACAGCTCATGGTTACATCTGTAAGAAGAAAGCTTCCATTAAACCTGAAGGATCCACACACATGATCAGTCCTGGATGTCCTGCTGTGAGTGGAAAAAATCATACGTGAAGCTGCTTTTTATTTGATATATTGTATTTTATTATTGTTTGAAGGGACGGTTTGGTGATGGTGTGAATGTCTCCACAGGGTTGGTTCAGGTTTGGCTATTACTGTTATAATGTTGCCATGGAAACCCAAACTTTTGCTGATGCCAAACTGACATGTGAGCAGAGCGCAGCGAGTCTGGTTGACGTTTCCAGCAGGTGAAGTTCACCTGAAATATTTGATCATGTTTTAGATGTTTTGACACTGAATGACAGTGAGAATAAAACAGTGTTGTATGTTCGCTCCTCAGGTATGAGAATGCGTTTCTCATCAGTCTGGTTGGTCTTCGGCCTGAGAAATATTTCTGGATCGGTCTGTCTAATGCTCAGCAGGTGGCGCTCTTCCAGTGGAGTAATGGTGTTGAAGTCAAGTTCACACACTTTAATGTCGGCATGCCAGGTGTGTTGAGGAGTTTCATGCAGGTGTGCAGCTTCACTCATGAATGTCATATCTCTCTTCTCATGTCGTTGTTTTGTGATGTTCAGGTAGGCACCAGGGTTGCGTGGCGATGTTAACAGGATCTTCAGCAGGATTATGGGATGTTCTGGCCTGTAACACTAAACAGAAATACATCTGTAAGAAAACGGCAGAAGGAATCGCTACAACCACAGAGCCTCCGACCACACAACCTCCAAACTGCCCACAAGACTGGATTAAAAAAGATCCACGCAACTGCATTCAGGTAAATATAAACACACAACATTCCCCTGAAACGCTGAGCCTGTGCAACAGCTCCAACCAAAGACTGTACTAACAAACTATTAAAAACATATCATTTGTTAAAGTTCATTTTCCTTTTGTAATGAGGCAGAGGCCTCACTGTTAGACTTTTCATTGTATTTGACGTGATTTGTGAGGGGAGAACCCAAGTGTAGGCAGACACGGATGAAGGGGTTAACAGATACTTTAATTATAAATAACAAGGACAAACCAAAACACCCTCGATGGGGAAAACGCTGACAAAACTAAAATCCAAAACTGAAAACAAAGACTTCCCACAAGGGGGGCAAAAAGAAACAACTAAGAACTAAACAAACAGGGTACAAGACCATAACTTTTACCAGGGAACTTACCAGGGAACTTGACAGGAAACATGAACAGGAAACATGAACAGGGACCAGGTACAGCATACAGGTACAGCATACAAGTATAATATACAATGAACGAGCACAAGACAATAGAAAAGAGGGTATTTTATAGGGAGACTAACAAAGGAGATAACAATGGGCAGGTGTGGGTACTGAAAAACTCAGGGAAGGTTAACGAGACAAAAGGGCGGGAAACACTGACGAGACACGAGAAAGCACATGGCAAGTTAGAATCAAAACAAAGCCATGCCTTTCTCACACAAAACCTAAGGCTATGCCATGACTCCGCTGCAAGACCAAGAATAAACATGACATGATAGCGGAATCATGACATAAGCCCCTCCTTAAATGAACACCTCCAGGTGTTCATCAAGGGGTAGACAGACAAGACAAGGCAGACTGGGACAATGACAAGACAAGGCAAAACATACTAAACAATATTAGGGGCAGACAAGAATACATTACAAAAGGGTTGGGGTGACATAATAAAAATAACAAACAAGGGAGGGGGGAGGGGGAACAACAGAGTTCATGGATTCATGGATCATGTTAATATTAAAGTCTTTGTTAATCCCTTCATCCCTGTGTCTGCCTGCACTTGGGTTCTCTCCCTCTGTGATTCATGACAGTATTTTTGTGGTAAGTCACTGCCAGTGCTATTGCCAGTTACAGCAGTTTAACTGTATATGTACCTTACAGTAATATGACAGTATACTATAATAATAAATAATATAAATACAGCAGCATAAATCTGAGACATCAGATTGTGCTAGTGATATGGAACTGTAATAATCATAAATGATATCTTATTTTATTATATGTAGCAGCAGATTACCAATAAAGTGCATAAACATTAGTCGATTAGCCGCTATGCTAGTGGAGTCCTACACACACAAGCCCTGATATAACAAGTAACGATGCCTAAATGTGTTTTTTTAAAGACAGTATCTTTATTAACCAAATGCAGATTTTTATTTAAAATCATATATTCTCGCCTAAAAATGCCTTAAAACTAAATATTTTGATAAAATAACAGTAATATTTCCAACTTTTGGCAGTTTTACTGCTCCACTTTTGCTGCTGCGCCCAGTGGATGTTAATCTTGGGAAATATTTCTTCTCAGCAGGTAATGTTTCATTGAAAATTGAACTAAACGTACCCGACTTATTAACGTTTCGCTAGATATTCTACAGAAAACACTTTTTGTAGCAGTTCTTACCTTCAGCAGTTCAATCCCAGAGGTGTAGCGCTCAGGCCGGGGTTGCCAGCTCTGCTGTTATTACTCTAAAATGCGTTTTCACAGTAGTCAATTCAAATTTGGCTTCACGCTCGCATGATTTAGTTATCCTTGTCCAGTTTCTTAAACATTTTCCAATTACACTTTAAAATGTTTCTATGTGAAATTTTAAGTGACACATTTTTTATATCTTCACTGATAAAAGTCTTCAAATACAGTAGCACTACTGCTGTTGTGTCAACAATAGATTACTGTAAATTCCCAAAATACAATTACGTCATGAAAATACCCGTAATGCAATGTAAATAACAATAATTAACAGTAAAAAAAGATTATAGTATTTTGCTGGGCATTGTGTATTAAGTAACTGTAAAAATTACAGCAAAGTCTGACAGTGCATGTTTGACTTTTAAAAAATTCTCAAGATATGTAATTTTGCCATGATCCAAACGTACTTTTCCTGTGAGCTCGACATAATCACAAGAATACATTTTACTATGACATAAGTGTCTTGCAGTCTCAACATAAATGAGTAATTATACTTTTAGTGCCATTAGTGTCAAAATAAATGAAACATGTTTTAGATGTCTAGCATAACTTTCTCCTTTAAATTCCGCTCAGGACAGTCACTCAGTTTGTTTTGTATCTATTAGGTCTACAGACAGCAGAAGTACGAGCAGAAGACTTGGTTTGAGGCTCGTGATTTCTGTCGAGCTCTTGGTGGTGATTTAGCAAGCTTCCACTCAGATACAGAAATGAAGACGATACCGTAAGTGCTTTTTATCACAAAATGTCGCAATGCTTTGTTGAGTATTGCCAAGAAGATTGTGTAAAATTTTGTATATGCCCCCTTCAGTTTACGACTGATTTGATTTCAGTTGACCTACAGGACATTTAATTAAAATGACAGGAAGAGGAATTGACAGATTTTACCGGCATTTATTTGATATCACTTAAGTTAATAATGTCAAAACAAGTAACACTGTCAACATGTCTTCGGAATTGTTATTGAAAATACAAAATTCTCTAAATATCATCTATTTAAATAGTTTTTCATTATCTGTTATGAATTTTAAATTTAATTTCATTATATATCCATAAATTAGAGAATTGTTAATTAGAATAATTAAAGCCTGCTAGTCGCTGGTGGTCTCAAGGGGGCTTGAGAAAGTCTATTTTGCTGGAGTCTCGCGAATCCCTTTATTCTCCCGCGATCCGCACACACGAGTGTCTTTCCGCCCACACCCATCAAATCTTGTTGCAAAGCATTCCTTCTCTTGTTTCATTTATTAGTGATGTCATCGACTAGTCAATGGCGACTCGGCTTTTATCACATAAGTGTCGACTTAAAATAATCTGAGGTCGTTCCCTGCAGACCAGTGCAGCAAGTAGAGAAGAATTTTAGTTGTGTCACATGACCTTTTTGCAGGTATTTTAGTGGACGCCCGGCATGGATCGGCTTCACTTCATTGGACAGTAATTCTGGCTATGTGTGGTCAGATCAGACTCCTGTAAGTGATTTCTTACGACTCTCTCTCTGTCTGATTGTATTGTTTCCTTGCAAACGTTGAGCGCTTTTCCACCATTGCTCTGAATTGTTCTAAGCACGCTCTGAAACAGCTTACAGTTATGTTTAAGTTAAGTTAGCCTGATTCGGCCCGGCACAATTCCAATCCGTTCTCTGGCCAGAGTTTGTAGCATAGAACATCACTACTCAGGATTGGTCGCTCGTCGGTTGCTTACATACTAGTTTCTTTCTGTTGCCACGGAATGGAACGTTTCCACAATGGTGGAAAAGTGCTCAACTTTTTCCTTATGTTACTTAAATAGATTTTTTAAACATTCACATGATTTGTATCAAGTGCTCGGTAATTGTGTGTGTTTTGTGTATTTCAGTCGGATTATGAAAATTGGGCGCCCGATGAGCCAAACAACTACAACAATAATGAGAACTGTGCAGAATACGGCCATTCGATTGACCGCAAGTGGAACGATCGAGATTGTAAATCGTCTATTGACTGGATCTGTCAGATTCCAATAGGTACAAATGCAGAATATACACACATAAAGGGACACATTTCACAAGTGAGACACTGTGTTTTTGAATGCTGGTTCTGATGTGTATTAAGACTTAACAAACCTGTTGCATGTGCTGGAAATATCTTAGAAATCCCACCTTTGAATTCTGTTCTTTCAACAGGCATCACTCCAAAATCCTTACTGACGTCTGTAATTCAAGGTACTTAGAGAATGTGTTTACATATACAGTATACTGCACGCTGAACAACAATCTTACAAAAGATTTTACAGCAATAAATCACATGATCATGCTTAAAACCAAATGTAGATTCTTGTTGTTTTTATCTTTCACAAGAATATAACAAGACTTCTGATGGCTGGATCGTGTTCAATGGCAGTCAGTACTTTATTAATAATGATCCGCTCTCTATGGAAGAAGCTCGAGTGTTTTGTAAGAAGAATCACGCTGATCTCGCTGTCGTGACTAGTGAAACCGAGAGGAAATTTTTATGGAAGCAGGTAAATGAAATGTCTTAATTTCTTGTCACAGAGGACTAGAGTAAGTAACAACAGTAAAGCTAGACCTTAGTCACTTGTTGAACATACATTAAAGCACTAGGAATGGTTAGGATTTGACCGTGTAAATATGCTGTCCATTGGGGCAAATTAAGCCTGACTTCTGTAAAACAGAAAGGTTCTTTGGGTGTTAACGGGTCTTAATGGAACCATTTAGACAAAAAAAGTTCTTCTTTGGCATCTTGAAGCACCTTTATTTTTAAGACTGTACATTGTTCCTTAAAGAACCTTTAACATCTGAAGAACCTCTTCAGATTATTAAAAGGTTAGAAAGAGATTAAAGAACCTTTGACTGAATGGTTCTTTGTGGAACCCAAAATGGTTCTTCTATTGCAACGCTGTGAATAACCTTAAAGCACCTTTATTTTTAAGAGTGTAAGCTGTTGATGGGTCCATGTCAAGCTGTCCATTTTTGGCACTTGGACCATGTTAGCGGCCTTTGTTGAATCGCCAGTTGATTGAGCCCATTGATGAGTTTGATTTCAATAATTAATTTCACTATGATTTCAATCTTTGACATGCTCTTACTCAGTCACTATTAAACATATCTATGTTGTATTTGTACAGAATGTTCTTTTCACAAGTTCGCCTATGCAGATAATAATGATAGAGCAAGGGTAGAATATGGTATGTGTATTTGGCATGCTGTCTATCTGGTATCTTTTTATCTGGTATCTTTTTACAGATAGGCCTATCTAGTGCATCAGACCGTTTCTACTACATCGGGATGATTGTAGAGTTGGATAAATCATTTAGGTGAGTGTAAAAGACTGTGGGCCCAATCGTACACCCGGCACAATGCGGCGCAAGGTTTTAAGGATGACCTGTGAATTTCTATTTTTGTCAAAACCTTATACAAAATTGACCATGTTCTTCTCCAAATTGAAATTAAGAACTGCTTAAACAATGTCTTTCAGTTTCAGTTTCTTTCAGTTCAGATTCATTGTCTTAATACAAAATTTGAGAGATGATACATCTGTCATGAACTGTGTAGGAGAACCCAAGTGCAGGCAGCAAAACGGGGATGAAGGGGTTAACAAGGGATTTATTCACAAACAGGAACAAAACAAAAGCCCACAATGGGGTAAAAGAACACAAGAGTTGAAGGAGGACTTAACTAACAAACATTAGGACTGAAATGAAATCACAAAGACTAGAAAAAACTTAACGGTATCTTTCACGACAAGGTTTCTAAGACAATAGACCAGGCTTCTATAACGGGGTAACAAGTACAACGAACGAGTACAGGACTATGAACACGAGGATGTTTTAAAGGGAGACAGACAAAGGATAATTAACAAGGGTCAGGTGTGGGTACTGAAACACTCAGGGAAGGTTAACGAGACAAAAAGGGCGGGAAACCCCGACGAGACACGAGAAAGCACATGGCAAGTCAGAATCAAAACAAAGCCATGTCTTTCTCACACAAAACCTAAGGCTATGCCATGACTCCGCTGCAAGACCAAGAATAAACACGACATGATAGCGGAATCATGACAACATCAGTAAGCTTCTTTTACAGACTGATGTTCTTTCGTGTAAATTTTTCGATAAAACGTGAATTTAAGACAATGACGTGATCCATTAACTTGTGCTTCGTTCCTCACTCACAGATCATTAAAAATAATAAAAATTGTTAATCAATCATCTACCTACTAGGTATTGTTAAATGGGCCAATATAATTAATGTTTAGCTTTTTTGGTCTATTTGAAGCTGGATGGATGGATCACCTGTTGTTTACACTGCCTGGGCTCCCAATCAACCAAGTTTTAGCAACAATGACGAGAACTGTGTGAGCATTTACAAGGAAACAGGTAATAATCTCCTTAGAGTTGTTCCTATATGATGTTAATGTGTCAATAAAAAAAAGATAATTAACAACTAGTGGTTTCAAGATTTAAAGATTGTTCTTTTCAGTTGATCCATCACAAATCATCCCGTTTTAAATGGATCTTACATTGCATCGATCTTACAGTTTTTCTGCAGTTGCATGATGTGTGAAATAATATACTTGAATACAACACACGTTTACATAAACACTTGGGATGTTTTGGATGCTAAAGACTGTTTGTGACACATGTATAGAGAGAGACAGTGAAAGACTAAATCAACATTTCATGCTGTATGGTGCACAAATTCCTATATAGTAACAGTTTATAAGTACACTTATTATTGTGATTGAAGGTTTCAGTATTCTACTCTTCTGCATCACTACGAGTGATCACAAACAGTTTGTCATTTGTTTTTTTTTTCACTGTTCCTGTTTTGACTTCATTAAGACAAGTAGTTTCACATTCATTAGGGCAGCGGTTCTTAAACCATTTTGTTTAAGGCCCCCTTTGTGTAGAGTGCGGCCCCCCGAATAAAAAATCTTATACCTAAAAACATATTCAGCTGGTGGTCTTATTTTTCTGATGTTTGATTGCATATAATATACGATAAAGTTCTATTTCATAAAATGCCACAAAACCTGGAGCCCCCTTAGATCTTTCTTGGGCCCCCCAGATTAAGAACCACTGCATAAGGGTGTAGAAACAGCATCGTAACTTTGTAATCCCATTGCTCTACTCTGTGTGGTATTTATAAGAACAAGAACTAACAACTGAAGAAAATAACTGCAATTTTCCGTGCCTTTAATTCCTTTAAAATCACAGCTAGCCATGGATTATCACTTACATGTCATCCTAAACACGCTCATGCTTTGTAGGGTTCTGGAATGATATCAACTGTGGCCTGTCAATGCCCTCTGTCTGTAAAAGAACTTCAGATTTTGTCAACACCACAATGTCTCCGTCTACTGTAGCGGCGGGCGGCTGTGCTCCTGAATGGACGCGCTTCCGAGGAAAAGTGAGAACATTTTTACAGACCAAAAACAACATCTGCTTTCGATTTTCACAGTTCTGCAGATTCTAAAAGTGATTTTTTTAAATTAACTTTAAATACATTTTCTCTTAATTTGCCAAACACATCATGTTCTCTCTGCGATTCCTTTACAATGACCCTTTGTTATAAAACGCTACCCACTATAATTCTGAGCGTTTGTGTTTCCAAACAGTGTTATAAGATTTTTGATAATAAGATGTCGTGGCATAAAGCACGAGATCACTGCATTTCACATGGAGGTAACCTGGTGTCCATTCAGAGTCACACAGAGCAATGTGAGTATTACACTGATATCTGTTCTTCACATTTAAACATGATGGAAACTTGAGGATCTGTTCTCGAGAATAATCTGTTCTCTTATATTTTCTTTAGTGTTTCTCACAACTCTGATGCTCAGTTCTCCTGATGACGTGTGGACCGGCCTCAATGACATCACCTCAGAGAGAGTATTTTTATGGACTGATGGTAAAGGCGTCCGATACACAAACTGGATGAAAGGTCAACCCACGTCACAGCTCTTTGATGAACAGGTAAGTGTGCATGAAGTCAGTTAAAAAGTGCCTTTTTGAGCTTCTCTAACTGTGTGTTCACATAGAGCGCGAATGAGGCGTCAAAAACGCGCTATTCGCGAGTAGTTTGACGCTTGAACATTTTGTGTTTACTCGATTCATTCGCGTAATTCGCGCTATTCGCGTCATTCGCGCTATTCGTGCCATTCGCGCGTGAAATTCCCGTCATTCGCGCTATTCGCGTCATTCGCGAGTGAAATTCGCTTCACGAATTTTTTTTACAATTTACCAGATTCTCCGACCTCCTCACTCACTTTCTTCCAGGCAAGATCCTTTTTATTCCTATTTTTATAAAAATATGAACACGTATCATTTAGCTCCGGGTGTCCACACACTGAGATGAGCTTGTCCTCCATTTTGTATTTCTGCCTCTGCTCGCTACGTCACTACTAGAGCAGGCTCCTGATTGGTTAACGCGGCGCGAATTTTCACCAAAGTTCAGATTTTTCAACTCGCGCAATTCGCCTCATTCGCGCCGCCTCATTCGCGCTATTCGCGCCGCAAGCGCGTCTAACGTGTCTTTGCATTGACTTAACATGTAAATCACTCGCGCTTGACGCCTCATTCGCGCTCGGTGTGAACACACAGTAAGGGCATCAGTGTAGAGCTCATCTTACAGCATTGACTGTTAATTGTCAGAGGGCTCATAATATAAGAACCACTCAATGCATAAGAAAAGTATCATCATCAAACTTCACTGGGCTTTTGTCTTTGACTCTGCAGAAGTCGTCTTATAATGAACGCTAAGTTCTGGGGCCGGTTGCATAAATCTGTTTTAGACTAGTCTTAAAAGTTAGTCGCCGAATTTTTTCCATTAAGATGTTCCATTCCATTTTTTCCATTAAGATATTTTTTAAGTCAGTTGCATAAAATCTTAGATCGGTCTTAATTAAGAGAAAAAGTACGATTGATGAATCCCTGGCTAACTTTTCATTATGATCTTTGTTGTCATGAAAACCAATAAACTGTCAACTTCTCTAGTTTCAAAAAGCAGCCTGCTATAGCGAATTGTTTTTAGAAATGAAGAGTTTTTTTAAAGAGTCTTGTAAAAAAGAAATGCTGGAGAAATGGTTTTGTTCTTTGCAGCATATTTTGTACACATCTTTGACAGTTTGTCAAACTGACCTACTTACACTATTCATTTCTCAGTAACTGTAGTCCAAGCATTGTTTTTATTATTATTTGCTCTGTAACTGCTACATTTATTCAGTTAAATTGTCTTTGAAGCACTGTACATTTTTTGGCAAAGAAACACTGGGGTTAGCATCTACTTTCGGACATTTTTTGGTTTTAAGTAGTTCGGTGTCTTCCGCAAAGCTGTGTGATTTACTAAAAACAACCCTGAGCTCATTTTGTGCAACATTCTTTCTTCACTGACTTGAGCTAGTCAGACTTATTCTTAGAAACTATCTTAAAACTATGGCCATGTTTATAAGGGTAGCTAATCATTTGACCATGGATATTTAATGTAAGGTACTATATATGGATAAGCAGTTTAGATGTTGCTTTTCTGTTTTTTTTTGTTTTAGGAAGAAATGCATATATTTTTTCGCCATCGATTCGTACACCGGATTGAAAATCAGGTGGGTTTCCTGTCCAAAGAACACGTGGGCATTTCTTCAACTATCTGTGTGGCAGCGACTTACAAGTACAAATGTTTTGGAATTTGATGAAGTGTTGAACCTTACACTATTAATCTGAACTCTTTCCCATGTAGAATTATGACTGTGTTGTCATAGTTAGAAATCCACAGAAGATCACCGGTGTGTGGAAAGTTGAAGTGTGTGCAAATGAGAGACGTTTCATCTGCAAGAGGAACACAGGTCAATACCAAACTACATAAAACATATATTATATAAAGATATAATCACATGTCATCACTATAGGGATGTGACGATTCACTGTGAGCCACTTGAAAACGATTATAATTAGGGCTGTCAATCGATTAATCGCGATTAATCAAATCCAGAATAAAAGTCTGTGTTTACACAATGGATGTCTGTGTACTGTGCATATTCATTTTGTATTTATAAACACACATGTACACAAACATGTTTATATTTAGAAAACATAAATAAAGCATATGTTTTTATAAATACACAATAAAAATGAACAGAAATCAGACATACATTATGTAATACCCCGACTTTTATTCTGGATGCAATTAATCGTGATTAATCATTTGACAGCCCTAATAATATTATGTGACAATTCAAGCCGGTGATATTTGAATCGCACTAAATGTTTTGAAAAGCTGGGGCCACTGTGTTCACTGCAAACTTGGAGAACGTGGATATGCTGAAAGATCATTATCGGGAATCGCATCGTGAGCTGAATGAATTGTTACATCGCTATTCCTCACATATATGTACTCATCATCAGTCTCATAAGCTGCGACTCTGTCGCTTTGAGTTGCCAGTTTCTACTTTGAGGTTGTTAGAAGGTGTTCCTACTGTAGCTTTGGTGTAGCTACTGTAACATTTATAAACAAACCCTGCGGTAACAGGCGAGAGAGATGACATGAGCTAAACTTCTATTGGTAGTCGCTCATCATTTGCTTAAAGTTGATTGAATCTCAACTTTATCATGTCACTAGACACGCCCATTTCCTGTCGCCAACGGTCACTTTGCCAGATGTAACTAAACTACCATTGAAACGAATGAGATAATGTCGCTGCCAGACGCTGATGGTGTGAACTGTACGTGAGCTGTGTTAGATGTGTAAGTGTGTTTGTGTGTGTCGTAGACTCTCAGCTGGCTGCTCCCGTGACCACAGCAGTGCCACAGAAATTCTTCAGTCTGGGCAAAGATCTATACAAGGTGCAGCAGGTGAAGATGAGCTGGGATGAAGCCAGAAGAGAGTGTAAAGCCGATGATGCTGATCTTGCTAGTGTGCTGGACTCCATCAGTCAGGCGTACAACAGCCTCAGAGTCGACACCATCAGAGAACCTTTGTGGATCGGCCTCAACAGCAACCTGGTACTGGATTCATCTCACGGTGCGGTACGCTTGATTTGATCTTCCGTTTAGAAATATTCAATCTGTTCGGTCCAGACAGGTGGACGGTATCGCTGGGTGGATAACTGGCTTCTAAGCTACAGTAAATGGGCCGCAGGAGAACCCAGAAACAATTTAGCTTGTGTTTACATCGACACGGATGGCGACTGGAAAACTGCAGCGTGCAACAACACATATTATTCCCTCTGCAAACGATCCAAAGGTAAATCTTTCTACATTCTAAAGATGATAATTAGATTTTCCCCAATTCATTTTTCCATAAGGATTTCAAGTAAGTGTTATTAGAGTCTTGAAATAAATCAGTTATATTGTCTATTAAAGTTCTCCTGACCCGAAGTTCTGATCGTTTTAAATCCGTATTCTGACACATTTCCGAGTGAAAAGGAACATCAAAGGAGAAAATTAGTGGGCGTAGCTTGCGTTTTTGAATTTGGATGAAAAATCTGTTCAGCCGGTCAAGCCGTCTGGTTTACTTCATTTGAGATGGATGGTCATTTCAGGACAGAAGTGCATTTTCAGATTTTAACTGAAGATTATGAGGTACATGAACTAAAAATAGACAATTTCCCAAATTGATAAGCTATTTACCACAAACGTTGCAATATTTCATGAAAAAATCACTGGGACTTTAAGCATGATTCATAAAAGCCAATCTTATGTTAATATTGAGTACCTGTAGGGTAGTACTGCATTTTTCAAATCTCCCAAAAGTCTTCAGTTTGCAAACGATTTTCAAATCCAGAGTAAAACTGGGACTTGTTTGAGAAACAATCATCTTCGAAATGATGTCACAAACAAACACATGTGGCGTGCGCACCGATTTTGGAGGAACCACCGACCTCTGAGCCCTCTCCCCTGGACACCATCTGTAGTTTTTATATGGGAGGCGAACTCGTGAACCGAAACAGGTTGTAGTGCTGGTGGACAGTATCGCGCACAGAAATACTACGTCATGCGTCCCATTATTTTTTAACAAGTTGACCATGTTAAGATTGAGGACCCAGCACGTTTAACAGTATAAAGAAGGCACAATGGATGTAATAGCATGTTACCTCACCTTTAAACGTAGTAAAGTAACCTTGACCATAAAAGCTTTATACCTGTCAAGTCAGCTTTATTTACAGCGGGGAAAATAAGAATTTGACACATCAGCATTTTTATCAGTAAGGGGATTTCTAAGTGGGCAATTAACACAATTCCCACCAGATGTAGCCATCAAGCCAAATATTGAATTCAAACAAAGAAATCTGAACCTTTAAGTATACAAGTTGAGTCATAATAAATATAGTGAAATGACACAGGGAATAAGTATTGAACACACTTTATTTAATACTTTGTAAAAAAGCCTTTGTTGGTGATTCTGGCCCATTCTTCCACACAGATGGTCTTTAAATCTTGGAGGTTGCTTGGGCCTCTTATGAACTTTGATCTTCAGTTCTCTCCATAGATTTTCTATGGGATTTAGGTCAGGTGATTGACTGGGCCATTCACTTTGAAACCACTTCATTGTGTCCTTAGCCTTGTGTTTGGGATCATTGTCTTGCTGAAATGTCCACCCTCTTTTCATTTTAAGCTTTCTGGTAGATGGCAGCAGATTTTCATCCAGAATGTCCCGGTACATTTCTCCATTCATCCCGCCTTCAATAATATGAAGTCTGCCAGGACCCCTTGCTGAAAAGCAGCCCCAAACCATGATGCTTCCACCCCCAAACTTAACTGTTGGTATGGAGTTCTTGGGGTGGTGGGCAGTGCCATTTCTTCTCCAAACATGGTGTGTAGAATGACTGCCAAAAAGTTCAATTTTGCTTTCATCTGACCACACTATAGTCTCTCAATAATTCACAGGCTTCTCCAAATGCTCATTCGCAAACTTGAACCGAGCCTCAACATGCTTTTTGTTCAGCAATGGAGTCTTGTGTGGTGAGCGTGCATGGATGCCATGGATGTTCAGTGCATTGCTTGTAGATTTCTTTGAAACAACAGTACCTGCTGAGGCAAGGTCTTCCTGAAGTTCTGCCCGAGTGGTTCTTGGCTCTTGGAGAACTCTCCTGATTATTCTTTGGACTCCTCAGACAGGGATCTTACGTGGAGCACCTGATTGTGGCCGGTTTATGGTGAACTGATGCTCTTTCCATTTCCGGATAATGGCCCCCACAGTGCTCACAGGAACATTCAGCATTTTAGAAAATGCGCCTATAACGATCCCTATCAAAATGCTTTTCAACGATAAGATTACGAAGATCTACAGAGAGTTCTTTGCTTTTACCCATCATGAAGTCTTTCCTGTGTGCCTCCTAGGTAATGAGAACCCTTAATAGGCCATCAATTAGGACTAAAGCAACTGATATCAATTAGTACTGATAGGGGCAGGGTTTCTCTCTCAATACTGACAGATTTCAGGTGATCTCCTGGCTTTCTATGCCATTTTGCACCTTGTTATCTTCATGTGTTCAATACTTATTCCCTGTGTCATTTCACTATATTTATTATGACTCAACTTGTATACTTAAATGTTCTGATTTCTTTGTATGAACTCAATATTTGGCTTGATGGCTACATCTGGTGGAAATTGTCAATAGCCCACCTAGAAATCCCCTTACTGATAAAAATGCTGATGTGTCAAATACTTATTTCCCCCGCTGTATATAGTGCTTGTCATTGTTAGTTGTCAGTACATTTCTCTTTATAAAAACATTCGAATGCTGAGGCTAACATTTAAATCAGCATTTGTCTTAGTGATTGGGCACCAATATATTCAAACACATCCTGTCAGTTTCTCATATTATTGTTATAATTGTCAATTTAACTCCTCTCACCGCCCCACAGTTATTGCCCCCACAGATCCCCCTCAGCTGCCGGGTAACTGCCCCGAATCAGATCAGCGCATAGGTTGGATCCCGTTTAGAGGACACTGCTATACATTCATGACCTCTCAGAGAGAAAATTGGGATGATGCCACGGTGGAATGCATGAGAATGGGTGAGTCAATACTTTGTCCTCCCAATTAGATCATTAAATATCACGTGAATCCTATTTCACAGAGTCCTTGAAAAAACATGGGACAGGAGTGATATTCATCGAAGCACAGATAGACAAAGACAACATCAACAGTGAGTTTTCTGTGATTTCAGGTGCATCTTTGGTAAATATTGAGGAGCCAATAGAATCAAAGTTTATCCGTCAGAATCTGGAGATCCTTCAAGATGAAGTCGACTCATTCTGGATCGGAATGCACCGCAGTCATTCAGGTCAGAACACAACATGTGTTAAACTAAATCATATCTTAATCCATGTTGAAGAAGATAAAAAAAATGCGATGTTTGTGTTTCACAGGTGAATGGATGTGGATTGATAACACGGTTGTGGATTACACAAACTGGAAACCGCGGATGCCCAATAAGGCCGGTGACTGTGTGGAAGTTCAGTCAAACACTGGAATGTGGAGTAACAACAACTGTAATAATCGCAGAGCTTATATCTGCAAGACTGCTAAAGGTCCGTCAAACAAACAAACAACACAACATACAGTATGCATTCATATTACATCATCTAATATAATAATCTACATGTGTGTTTCTCTTTCAGTCATACCACCAACAGAGAAGCCGTCAGTGTCAGGTGTGTAGAACTACTGTAGATCTACATTTAACTGCATTTCATTTTTTTCCATCAATGTTCATGTATTCTTGTATTCTAGAGCATCATGTAGAAGAGACGTCTCACGGTTCGGCTGGCATCGCTGTAGGGGTGGTGTTGATCATCATCGCTGTTGCAGGTGTTGTCGGCTTTCTGTTCTATAAGAGAATTTGGAGGCCTTTGAATGGACAGCGTATGTTTGACAACGGAATCTATAACAACTCTGATCTTTTAGAGCCTCTTGCCACTTTTAATAGTAAAAGTATCGCTGGCAACAATGAACAAAATGAGCAGGACTAACACATAAACACTCATGGTATTAATTTTGAATGTAATGCACTCAAGCCGTATTGAAACATGTACATTAGATACGCTGAGAATACAGACCCAACAGCAGACAACTGGTCTGTGATAAATCTTTCATAATAATTTAGTGGAAAGATGAATTTGCTTGTTTTTACTAGAGGCTACACCCCAGAAACAGAGGAAACACGTTTGCGATGTGACTATATTATGCAGAGAATCATTCCATTGCCAGCGAGTTATCAAGCTCAGATGCTTTTTATGTATGTTGAACTGTTTTTGTTCTAACACTGTACAGTGACGTTCTAATTGTTTCCTGAGTAAACATGTATTTCAACATTTATTAATTCATACACTTGTATTTGTTAATACTTAAACAAGCAAATGTATTGATACTAACATAGACAAATATTAAAGCTGCTTTAAAAATATGTTGTACTTGTTATAATGTTAGCAAATGCATTAGCGAACAACACATTACACTTCCATTTGCAGTACTTGATTCAGACTTGGTCTGTGGTCTCTGAATAACAACTGCTAAAACGAATTTATTCACAAAAAATATTTTTAAAATATATAAACAATCTGTATAAAATGCCAGAATAGGATTTGATATGAAAATATGTGGCTACAATAGAGATAAATACAACTTAATCCAAATGAAATCAAAATGTATTTTTTGGATTTCTATATGAAATCACATTTACCACTTGTGAAGACAAGACCAAAGTTGCTAAGTTTGGTTTGGCACCATATATTAAGAAAATAACTTCTGATGAGGTCAACAGATGCCGTCCTTTTGGGATCATGTTTGACAAAACCCTGAACCAGATGAATACCAGACGACAGACTCATTTGCGGGAAATAATCGGATGCTTATTAAAGGAAAAAACTGAAATAACAGTCCCAGGCGACACCACCAGATGCCCAGAGATCGGCAGAGAGGCATATTGTTATGAATATTACTATTGTATTGACTGCAGCAACATTTGTAGTTCAAAGATGTGGTGTCTCAGGGCGTGCATTTCTTAAAGCACACCGCTCTTAAAAGTCTCTCCACTTATTTGAAATGTGAAGGCCGCCAGTTGACTAGCCCTGGGGCAAAACGAAAAGGCTTGTCTTATGTTCTTATGATGTTAAGAATTGTGTATTAAGGACACTTTTGGTCATAAATTCTTGTTGTGAACGGATTGAAAATTATCAGCGCTGTCTAAAGTAATCAACAGATAAAATATTGCAGGTTCTGAACTCCTCTGCGGTTAATTCCGTTGTAAACGTCTAAAAACATCAAATTGTTCGTCCTCAGGCTCAATAAATCTGTCACAGCAAACAGGGAATCGTAGTAATGCGTTTCAGATGTGTATTCTGGTGCGCTTCAGTACCCTGGATCGGCATCGCATTGATACAGACATTTTTTGCATGTGCTGAATAATATGATCAAGCTTAAAGAAGGATGAGCAATAAGGTAACCGCTGTAAGAGTTTTCATTCACTAAACTTTTATATTTTCTTATGTCATGCGATAGCTTTATGTGAGGAGAAAACAAAAGATCATAAGCTTCAAGAAAATTCATCTGTCACTCATTCAGCATCCTCTAGTCCTGTGTTCAGTGACAGTCAGGACGCTAACATTACTCTTTCCAATATTATGTTTTCATTATTCTGCAAAATCACTAGATAATAGGTGTCTTAGACCGTTGTGGTTAATATGGCTCAAACAGCACTCACAGAAACGGTGATCACGTTAGCTTTTTTCAGGGCTCATTTACTCATTAACCTGCTTTGACCGACTGTGATCTCAGTACTATGTGTTGTAGATGTGACTTGTGCCATATCATCACCATTAATACCTATGCAAAGAATTATTAAATTACTGCTAGAGCACAAAATAGTTTAGTATTTATACTAGTTTGTCAAATTCATGTCAGATCTAGTCACTTTATTTTATTCTCAAAACTTACTTTTTTTCAAAAATTCTTTTTAAGAAGCAGGATTTTTAATGAATTGTGTTGAATTTGGTATGTTAAGCTATGTTTTTATCCCATAATTGCATATAATTGGTTTGGTGGGTTATAATTATGCCCCCACTTCTTTCGAGTCGTGCTGTGATACATACACACATAACATCAGAAACGTCCGTCTGAGAAGCTCAAAAACGCCATGTTACTAGTTAGTTTCAGGGGAAATAATGATCAAATAATATTCTTTTTTTGTTTGACGAATAACCCTGCGTATGTGTCCTCTCACAACCCAGCAAAACAAGTGAAGGCTCAGGGTTTTCGTTTTTGCTTTAACCTCTGTACCAGGAATAAAATGACCAGATAGTAAATGATGACAGAATTTTCCCTTTGAAGGTGAACTGCTCCTTAAAGTCATGACCATGTCCAATGCTTATAAAATCATTACTGGTGTGCATCCGAGACAAAACAATGGCACTGATATATTTTAAGATATTTCAGTGCAAGTTATTTTCAGTTAGGACAGCATAAGTGAACAATGGGGGATGTTACTAGAGATCAAATTTAAATTTTAAAGATTTTAGCTTAATCTTCTTTACTGTTTCGCAGAAGAAACAACGTCAACTATTTATCCCGAGGGTTAGTAAAAGAACACAAAGCACAAGATTGCTTTATATATTTCCATCATATTCCACATGTGGTTTCTCTGTGAAGTTTCTGATCCTGTTTGTTTTTACCAAAAAATAAAGAACCAAAACAGTCCTAGTGCAGTATTTTTATTTTTACCAAGCATTTCATCACCACAGTTCTAGTTTATTTTTGGAAAGACTTGCTGACCTAGCAACATCCAAAGTTTCTGAAAGTTGCATTTGATCTCAGAAAATAACTTCAAATAAAACATATAAAGCTCATATACTGTATTTGCGGTCTAACATTTACAGTTCACAACATATAAATAAGCCGTCTCGTTACGTTACGAATTCCTGTGAGATCAGGTTGGTAAGACTGTCTAATACAAATACATGCAAGTGAACAAGGGAGCTGTCGTTTTTTTGTTTTCAGTTACATTTATTAACCGATTTTAATCTAAGTGGAGCTCAATTCACACGTGAATGACAATACTAAAATTATGAACAATAAATGATTGATTGTCAAACAATTGTGAAAACTCTTGCATCGATTTCTTTTTTGTCTTTGACAAATGAAGTAATTAAAGGGGAAATTACAGTATTTTGTGGATCTATGCACTGTTAAACTTTGCACTAGGTTTACATTTACGCATTTGGGAGACCTAAGAGGCGGATGGGCTACAACAGCAGATGACCCCACCGGTACCACTCATCTCCACTACAAATAGGATACAGAGGCTACAATTTGCACAAGCTCACCAAAATTGGACAGTTGAAGACTGGAAAAATGTTGCCTGGTCTGATGAGTCTCGATTTCTGTTGGGACATTCAGATGGTAGAGTCAGAGTTTGGCGTTAACAGAATGAGAACATGGATCCATCATGCCTTGTTACCACTGTGCAGGCTGGTGGTGGTGTAATGCTGTGAGGGATGTTTTCTTGGCACACTTTAGGCCCCTTAGTGCCAATCTTAGTGCAAACCACGGCCTACCTGAGCATTGTTTCTGACCATGTCCATCCCTTTATGACCACCATGTACCCATCCTCTGATGGCTACTTCCAGCAGGATAATGCACCATGTCACAAAGCTCGAATCATTTCAAATTGGTTTCTTGAACATGACAATGAGTTCACTGTACTAAAATGGCCCCCACAGTCACCAGATCTCAACCCATTAGAGTATCTTTGAGATGTGGTGGAACGGGAGCTTCGTGCCCTGGATGTGCATCACACAAATCTCCATCAACTGCAAGATGCTATCCTATCAATATGGGCCAACATTTCTGAAGAATGCTTTCTGCACCTTGTTGAATCAATGCCACGTAGAATTAAGGCAGTTCTGAAGGCCGAAGGGGGTCAAACACAGTATTAGTACCTGCCGCAAAACTACATCAAAGTTTTACTGTTTATTTATTAATGGTTTGCATACATGTTTATGGCACTTCTTTCATCTTGTGGACATTAAATATCATGTGTGGTTATTTACATAATGCATATTGTTCTAAAGCGGCTTTACAAGGAGACGTATCTACAAGCCTTTCTTTGAAAAAACTAACGAAAAACTCCCTAAGATTTTGAAATGGAGGAACTTGATCTTCTTCTCCTTTTACTCACAGATAACTCAACAAGTTCATAGAAAAACACACAAACACTATCAGATTATGAGACTGTGGCTTTGAAAGCTAATCATCTCAGAAGTCACTTTTGGACAACAGATGTAGTGTTTGTGTCCATGTGATAGAGTGCTTTTATTTGATCTTTCTATAGTGGGATTCATTTCTTGGATAGTTAAAAAACAGAACCTTTATACAGAACAGACTATATCAGGTTGCCCCCCCCCCTCGAGCACATGACAGGATAGAAGTGTTAAAGTGTCAAGTGTGAATCTAAATGTGTTAGTCTTCAAACACACGCTGGACTCTTACATGTGACAGTTCAGATATGAAGACGTCTCGTGTTCTGCTGTTCGTTTTTATTTGTTTGTATGTTGTGTTACAGCCATCCATTCAAACAGGTACGATACATATAACATCTATTTGTTTTCAGCATTTATTTTCATCTAAACTAGACGTCTACTACATATCTTTCATTTGTATTCACTTTTCACTACGGTAACATGTAGAAATGAATATCATTGTGATACAGAAGGTTTACATCACAACTGTCATTGCGATGATATGTGTGTCTACTCCATCAGGTACCTTAGACAATTAGGATATTTAATTTGTTTTTAAAAATGTACTTTACAAAAAAGCATTCCTGATGTGCAACACAGACACTTTTTGATGTGTTGAGACTGAAAAAGTGCACCCTCCCTCCTTTAATGGTCACATCTTAATGCCAAATTAAATCAAACAGAATAATAGTCTCAAAAAGTTTAGATTTATTCTCTATTGATAACATGTTGGGTTATACAGAAATTAAACAGTGTTCTCTAAGGCCTACGCGCATGATCACTATTCGACATTTAAGCAGCAGCAACAGGTTTAAGAATGCGGCCCCTTTAAGAGCTGATGCTCTGCACAGATCTGAACAATCCCTGTTTTGCTTTGTTCCATACGAGAATACTAAATCAAATGTACTTTAAGGCACAATGTATAATTTGTTTTTATTAATTCAGGCATGAAATGAACCTAATGCGCTGTCTGACATTCTCAGAGTGATGCAGCCACAGACGGGACATCTGTAGCGTTACGCAGCATGGAGATGTCAAAGCAACCATTTAAAATCTAACTAAACTAAAAAGTTTAAATGGCATTTTCATGAATAAGAAAGTCATTGTATAAGACTATAGACAAAGGATGACTGAGAATTTGCGTTGAATATTTTTAACGTGTTATTTTAAAAAGTGGTGCCATCTGGGATACCAACACATGGTGAAATTATACATATTACAGGTTTTGGTATCATATGAAAGCTGGTTTCAAGCCCTTTCCAAATCCAATATTTTAACAGCGTGAACAAGAATTAACCATTGCTTCGTAAATGAAGCGTATCAATTAAATACACTTAAAATAAAAAAGACATTTCTTAGATATATTTTACTAAGGTGACGAGGATCACAATCGCATTGTGTCAAACTCAGATGCAGTTAAAGTTAACGTTAGGAAGAATGTGTGCAAATGTGCATTTTGCCCATCATCATTAAAACAGGGTTTTATTCGACAGGTTACAACGTTGTTGTAGCTTTAGACTATTAAGTTCAGGCAAATGCTAGCCCGCTCTCTCAGGTCCCAAATGTCTCAGATACCTCAAATACCAAAAAAGTTGTAAGTTGAAAGTCTCTTGCGTAAAGAAAATGTTGTACGAGTTCAAACAACAATTTTTTATTGAACTTATTTAACGACAACGTTACCCTTGCAAGAAAGAACTGCAGTAACAGTTCAATCCAGACAGAGGGGGTGGAGCCACAAGGTTTTATTGACAGCGTATCCAACAAGATTGAGTCAAAAGCTCTTTTTAACCTTTCATTGGCTAAATATTTGTTGAAACTTATTGCTCCCTGAACTCTTTGTAAGTCGCTTTGGATAAAAGCATCTGTTAAATGACTAAATGTAAATGTAAACAAGCAGACAGACGTGAAGGGTGACCAATAGCACTGATTTAATGAAAGAAACATCAGCAGGGCACTTCAGAGTGAAGGGGCAAAAAGGGTCATGTGCTCTTCACAGGTTAAGCCCTATATGTCACGTGCATGACAGTCGCAATGATTTGTTTTAAGAGATGTCAATGCAATTTGTTTTCGATCAAGACACTTCTAACATTTAGTTAGACTGGAACTAGGCTGAAGCCCTGTCCAGGAAACTGCCCCTTAAAGTCATGAGAACGTAATTGAAAGTCCTTATTTTCGTATTCAATTGTCCTCAATCTGAGCTTGAAGCTCTGAGGAGTTTACAGATTTTACTTTATCTACACACCTCTAGGTTTAGATACAGAATGAATATCTTCCTTCAAATATCTGATTTCACACAAATATCTGATTTCTTTTTGTGTAGACTCCGGCTCTTTTCTGATGTACAACAAGGATCACAACAAATGTGTGAATGTGGTGAATGCCAATGTGGTGCAGGCGTCAGCGTGTGATGTGTCTTCTGACGCTCAGCGCTTCCGATGGGTTTCATCTTCAAGAATCATCAGCGTCTCTCTTAAACTCTGTTTGGGAGCTCAAGACATCAAAGACTTGATGAAAATTATTCTTCTGCCCTGTAAAGACAACAGTCCTCTACAGACCTGGGAATGTAAGAACGAGACCTTGTTTGGATTAAAAGATAAACCCTTACACATGAACTACAATCGAGAAGGGTCAAATATGATGCTGTTTAGTGGAAATGGCCGTTGGAGTCGCTGGCAGATTTATGGGAGTGAAGAAGATCTGTGTTCTCATGGATATCAAGGTATAAGCAGACATTATTAACAATACACATCTGATGCAGTTATGAGTCAGAATCCATCAATATTTATCTCTGCTTCCTGTAATTCTTGTGTCTTGTAGAGATGTATTCTCTGGGTGGGAATTCATTTGGAAAGCCATGTCAGTTCCCCTTTAAGTTTAATAACAAGTGGTACACCGAGTGTATCGTGGAGGGAAGATCAGACGGCCGACTGTGGTGTTCAACTGAGACAGATTATGACACAGACAAGAAATGGGGCTTCTGCCCAACCAAAGGTAAGAACATGTTTTGTTTCGTTCATAAAATACACTAAAACATATTCAATTAGAATATACAATGTGTATTTAAATGTTGTTCTGTATGTGTTTCAGGCGTGTCAGGGTGGGACAGTGATCCAGTAAGTGGTGTTTTGTACCAGAGGAACACACAGTCAGTATTGAGCTGGCATCAAGCTCGAACCAGCTGCCAACAGCAAGATGCAGATCTTCTCAGTATATCAGAACTCCACGAGCAGTCTTATATAGCAGGTACATTCACATCTTCTGCTCTTTACACTCACACAGATTCTACTATCAAGCTAAACTAAAATGATATTTCAGGTTTGACAGATCGCATGGGTTCTGCTCTATGGATCGGACTGAGCAGTCTTGACTTTGAGAGCGGCTGGCAATGGAGTAATGGAAACCCATTCAGATATCTCAACTGGGCTCCTGGTACGTCACGTGTATGTAGAAAAAGCATCTGAATGGTGTGTAGATGATGTCAATGTTGGTATTGTTTGACTGTAGGTCACCCGTCTCTGGAGCCGGGTCTGAACTGTGCTGCATTAAACGCTGATAAAGCCTCAAAGTGGGAAAGTTTGTCGTGCAGTAAGAAGTTGGGCTACATCTGCCGCAAGGGCAATTCAACAGAGATCACACCTTCAATAGGTACAACACGCACAGCACAGCACAGCACATACTGTATTCCAGTGTCAGTGTTAAATGTTTATCTGTGTGTGTGTCAGGTAAAGATCAGACGTTCTTCTGTCCAGCGGCGTGGGTGCCGTACGCCGGTCACTGTTATTATCTGCAGCGCTCTCAGAAGATGTGGAGCGACGCTTTGGCAGCGTGTCATAAAGAAGGATCAGATCTGGCCAGCATACACAACATAGAGGAGCACAGTTTCATCATATCACAGAGTGGATACTGTACGTCTGCTGCAATAACACACAAACACACAGATCACTATTCTAAACTTTTGTCAAATTAGGTCTTGTTTAAAAACTTTAATGTCCTCTAATCAAAACCCTGGCGATCTTGCTCATGCGCAGCTGAAGAAAGATCCTGCTTTGTTAAAAAGGCATGTTTTTTGAAGGAGAACGTTTGGAAAGATGTAAACGAATAATCATTAATAGTTGCAGCTTATTTAAATAATGTATCATTAAAAAAAAACTTTGTCTAAAATTGTGAGTTCGTGTTGTGTAGTGTCCAGTGATGAGCTGTGGATTGGTCTCAATGATCAGAAGATTCAGAATCTGTTTGAGTGGTCGGATAGAAAACACGTCACCTTCACCAGATGGATTGTTGGAGAACCTTCACACATCACCAATCGCATGGAGGATTGTGTGCTTATGAAGGGAAAGGTGGGGACTTTTGATATTGTGTTTTTATGGTCATCATAACATTTGACACGGTGATGTTTGTGAGTTTGTTCTGGTGGTTTTGTGTGTATTAGGAGGGAAAGTGGGCAGATGAAGCGTGTGGAACAGCTCATGGTTACATCTGTAAGAAGAAAGCTTCCATTAAACCTGAAGGATCCACACACATGATCAGTCCTGGATGTCCTGCTGTGAGTGGAAAAAATCATACGTGAAGCTGCTTTTTATTTGATATATTGTGTTTTATTATTGTATTGAAGGGACGGTTTGGTGATGGTGTGAATGTCTCCACAGGGTTGGTTCAGGTTTGGCTATTACTGTTATAATGTTGCCATGGAAACCCAAACTTTTGCTGATGCCAAACTGACATGTGAGCAGAGCGCAGCGAGTCTGGTTGATGTTTCCAGCAGGTGAAGTTCACCTGAAATATTTGATCATGTTTTAGATGTTTTGACACTGAATGACAGTGAGAGTAAAACAGTGTTGTATATTCGCTCATCAGGTATGAGAATGCGTTTCTCATCAGTCTGGTTGGTCTTCGGCCTGAGAAATATTTCTGGATCGGTCTGTCTAATGCTCAGCAGGTGGCGCTCTTCCAGTGGAGTAATGGTGTTGAAGTCAAGTTCACACACTTTAATGTCGGCATGCCAGGTGTGTTGAGGAGTTTCATGCAGGTGTGCAGCTTCACTCATGAATGTCATATCTCTCTTCTCATGTCGTTGTTTTGTGATGTTCAGGTAGGCACCAGGGTTGCGTGGCGATGTTAACAGGATCTTCAGCAGGATTATGGGATGTTCTGGCCTGTAACACTAAACAGAAATACATCTGTAAGAAAACGGCAGAAGGAATCGCTACAACCACAGAGCCTCCGACCACACAACCTCCAAACTGCCCACAAGACTGGATTAAAAAAGATCCACACAACTGCATTCAGGTAAATGCGAACAAGTTTGAATCCACTTTCTCGTGATCTCAACATTTTTGCTCCTGGCAGTCGCACGTTTCATTTGTATTTATTAGATCAACAGAAAGCAGATGGACGGAAAGAAGACTTGGTTTGAGGCTCGTGATTTCTGTCGAGCTGTTGGTGGTGATTTAGCAAGCTTCCACTCCAAAGAAGAAATGCAAGTGATAAAGTGAGTGCTGTTCGGCTCTGCAATGCTCAAAATACATTCTTCAATATAGCAAAGAGATGAATATTAGATTTGTCACGTGATCTTTATGCAGGTATTTAGTCTCTGAACCGGCGTGGATCGGCTTCACTTCTCTGGACAGTAATTCTGGTTTTGTCTGGTCAGATCAAACTCCTGTAAGCCATTGTGTTTGTGCTTTATTGTGGTGTTTCCTCACAAACATTTTTCTTTGTATTATTTTTAAATCGTCCACATGTTTTCCATCATGTTCTTCTGTCTGTAATTCTGTGTTTGTATCTGTTTCAGTCGGATTATGAAAACTGGGCATCCGGCGAACCAAACAACTACAACAATAATGAGAACTGTGCAGATTATGGCTATTCGAGGGAGGGCAAGTGGAACGATCGAGATTGTGACGCTTATATTGACTGGATTTGTCAGATTCCAATAGGTAAACACATGAAATATTCACATATATACAGTGAAACCAGTTTACAATATTTCATTTTATGTACATTTAGAAACCTGTTGCACATGCAGGAAATCACAGAATGTTCTGTTTTATTAACAGCCATCACTCCAAAATCCCCACCGATGACAGTAATTCAAGGTACTTAAATAGTACATGCTTGTCACCAAATGCTTCATAAACATCTTAACAAACAGTTTTCATTTAAGGACTACATAATGCAATAACTCATAACGTCTTATTACTGAAGCAACTGTATGTCCAATGGAGGATTTTTGAGCTATAAATGTCCCCAGTTATATTTTTCTTCAAGTTTTGTTTGTCAATAGAATATAACAAGACTTCTGATGGCTGGATCGTGTTCAATGGCAGTCAGTACTTTATTAATAATGATCAGCTTCCTATGGAAGAAGCTCGAGCGTTCTGTAAGAAGAATCACGCTGATCTCGCCGTCATTACCGGTCAAAGTGAGAGGAAGTTTTTATGGAAGCAGGTAAATGACTTGAATGTTTAGCGAGACTGGATATGAAAATGTTCGCAGGCAGTCTTATGCATTTTTTACAGATATCTAGAGGATCAGAAAGTCAGTACTACATCGGGTTGATTGTAGAGTTGGACAAATCATTTAGGTGAGTGTGTAAATCTACAGTATTGGATCTCTTCTATGATATCAAATAACCGCACAATAAACTGAGTTGTTGAGTTATTTTTTGTTGATGTCTGTTTGGAGTTGGGTGGATGGGTCACCTGTTGTTTACACCAAATGGGAACAAAATGAACCCAATTTCGCCAACAACGATGAGAACTGTGTGTCTTTATACAAAGCAACAGGTAATAACTTCACTTTTTCTCTTTAGCAGATCGTGATCCAATTTCTGACCTCTCTTGAGAAGGAAATATAGAAACTAGTCCTCTTTGATCCTCGAGTTTTCCTGTATATGTAGTCAATGAATCTAGAAGTCATGAATATAAATGACTTTTAAACTATTATTTCAAATTAGTAACGTCATGTAATGTACTTTCTTGTCTGATCTCTGTGTTTTAATTGTGCAGATGATCTGATCAATAAAATGTTTGTGTTTTTGTAGGATGTTGGAATGATATCAACTGCGGCGTGCCGTTACCCTCTGTCTGTAAAAGAACTTCAGATTTTGTCAACACCACAATGTCTCCGTCTACTGTAGCGGCGGGCGGCTGTGCTCCTGAATGGACGCGCTTCCGAGGAAAAGTGAGAATCATTACAGTCCAAAAACAACATTTGCTCACATAACATTTGGACTAACAGATCATTATTATTACTATTATCCTCTGTTCATATAATAATAAGTAATATAACCAATATGGTAAGATTTTACTTAAAGCCTTAAGGTATAATGCATTACTTTCAATTAATCATCAATTATTCCGCTTATAACACGGTTACCGCACCGCAGGACACTGTTCAAATGTTCAACCGATCAGATTGAAGCATGGGATAATAACACCGTGTCTACACCGGATGCTACAGGTGCGATGCGACACAACAAAATACATTATAAACGCATTAGAACCCATTATAATTAAAAACTTTGTCCGCACTGGTTGCGGCGCGGCACAAAACCATCAAGTACAAGCAGGTTGTCACGTCGCATCGCGCCTGTAGTGTCCGTGTAGACACGGTGTCAGGGCTATTAAACCGTATGATTCATTATAGTTGGTCATAATGTGTGTTGTAATATATTAAATGTTGTAAAGAATTAGAATCGGAAAAGAAATGCGACGTGTAACAATTAATTGGTAAGTGTTATAATGTATAAACTTTAGTAACAATTATTCATGCATATGCTTTAAGTAAAGTGTCACCATATATTATATTATTAACAACAACATTAGCAATGATCATTTATTATTAACACTAAAATATTTGAAATATATAATATAATTATATATAATTACATTTTTGCCTTGAGCGACCAACAAGAGAGCAGCAACATTTGATCATATTTAATCCAGTCTGCATAATTCATCAGATTTCCATTACATCATACACATTTTTACCAACAACAATCATATCATTCATTTCTGCCAAATAGTTTTACTCTAGTTTCTTGTCGAAGACACTATAATTCTGAGCGTTTGTGTTTCCAAACAGTGTTATAAGTTTTTTGATAATAAGATGTCGTGGCATAAAGCGCGAGATCACTGCATTTCACATGGAGGTAACCTGGTGTCCATTCAGAGTCACACAGAGCAATGTGAGTATTACTCTGATATCTGTTCTTCACATGATTTATAACATGATGGAAACCTGAGGATCTGTTCTCAAGAATAATCTGTTCTCTTATCTTTTCTTTAGTGTTTCTCACAACTCTGATGCTCAGTTCTGCTGATGACGTGTGGACCGGCCTCAATGACATCACCTCAGAGAGAACATTTTTATGGACTGATGGCAAAGGCGTCCCATACACAAACTGGATGAAAGGTCAACCCGTGTCAATGCCAGAGTCAAGAATCCTCTTTGATGACGAGGCAAGCGCGCGTGATGTCACACAGAATAATGAACACATGATAGAATTGACAGGGAGCCTGTCTCGGTTAACTCTACACTTCCGCTGTTAGCATCGTAATGTTTTTTTTGGCTTGCCCTCGTATTCAAAGAGAACGTTTGGTGGTTTTATTCTAATGTCATCATCATCATCTCAGGCTGCTTGCTGTTGACACTCTTAACAATTCATTGATTTTAACCCTGTTCTTCATCAACATTGGTCACTTGTGCCACATTGCACAGGGTGTACGATAGGGCCCCAAGTGTTTTTGCTAGTTTCAGCCCGACGCAGATCTCATTTTCCCATCCTGCTTTAAGGTGTTTAAAAAGCAAATGCATTTGCGCTCATTTGTGCTCCCATGGGTGTGTTTGTCTAACAAAGAGATGTGCTTAAGCTATTTTGAGGAGCTGAATATAGACTGTGCCATAGACCAACTCAAACCTGCTCTAAAGTCTAAAGTCAATGGCGCAATATTTCTATAGTTATTTAAAGAGCGAGTTAGGAATATGCTCCTATAGGCGAGTGCACAGTGCTCGTACATTCTGCTTAATACACAGAGAGGGACGCGCAGAAGCACTTAATGGTGCCAAATATTTATAAAAATTTTACAATCTAAAATATTATTTTGTGGACATAAAGATAAAAATCCAGCTTGTCCTAGTGACGGTCTGCTTGGGTGCATTAACCTCTCGTTTCCTTTCTGGAGAAGTTTCTGCTCTTCCCAGTTCCAACGTGTGAAGAGCGAATCCGCTATGACGCGAGAACAACTGGCTCTTTAAGGGAATGGAAGATGAAACTCTGATTGGTTTATTGCACATAACGCCCAAAGAACACCCATCACTCATCAAGAGAATCAGGACAACCCGTTTAGATCCTGCACACAGACACAGACCGGTTACCTGCCGATAAACTAGCAACAGTGGATACGGACACGCGCTGAGTACACCTGCGTCGTGCCCTTTAAACCTTGAACTTTTTTATTTAAATTTTGACCTTAACTTTATTCGTAGATATTTACATATAAGATAACAGGTAAGTCCCCCCCAGGTAAGTCAAAACTTTAACCATAGTATGCGCGCCTCAACTGCTATAAATGTTACTGTTTCCAAATATATGGAGACTATATGTGTCCCCCGAATAATACCACAAAGTAAAAATTTTGGCAAAAGTCAGAGAAAAAATCTGATCGTGATTAAACCTGAAGACAATGTAATAAACAACCAAAACCAATTTATTAAGTTCGGCCTACTTAATATTAGATCACTAAATTCAAAGGCAGTAATTGTAAATGAAATGATCACGGACAACAGTTTTGATATACTCTGTCTTACCGAGACCTGGCTTAAACCAAATGATTATTTCGGCCTAAATGAGTGTACCACACCCAGCTACTGTTATATGCATGAGCCACGTCCGGTTGGTCGGGGTGGCGGCATCGCTATAATATTTAGAAACTTTCTTACTGTAACTCAGAGAACAGACCACACATTTAAATCATTTGAAGTGCTTGCGTTGAACATAATTATTCCTTACAAAAGTAGAAAACCTTTGCTCTCTTTTACATTGGCTACGGTGTATAGACCCCCTGGTCCCTACACTGATTTTCTGAAAGAGTTTGCGGACTTCCTATCGGACCTATTGGTTAACGTTGATAAAATACTAATTGTCTGAGATTTTAATATCCACGTAGATAGCGCTAACGATGCATTAGCACTGGCGTTTACAGAACTACTACAATCTTTTGGGGTAATACAACACATTAAAGGACCCACTCATCGATTTAATCATACACTAGACCTGATTATATCTCACGGAGCCGATCTAACCAATATAGATATTATGCCTCAAAGCGACGATGTCACCGATCACTATCTTATAACGGGTACTTTGTGCACGTCTGGAATCAGCCCTTTAACTCGTTATCGACAGGGTAGAACAATCACCTCCGCTACTAAAGATAGCTTCGCAAAGAGCTTGCCAGATCTGACTCCTTTCATAACCATACCAATAAATAAAGAATCGCTCGATGTCATGACCAGGAAATTGGGTACTATTTTCTCTAATACATTAGAAGCTGTTGCACCTACGAAGTCAAAAAAGATTAATGAGAAAAATACTGCGCCATGGTACAATAGCACCACTCGCGCCCTTAAAAGAGAAACTCACAATCTAGAGCGCAAATGGAAAAAATCTCAATTAGAAGTCTTTAAAATGGCGTGGAAAGAGAGTGCAAATTGTTATAAAAAGGCACTAAAAGCAGCAAAGGCTGAGCACCTTCGTAACCTCATAGAAACCAACAAAAACAATCCAAGGTTTCTATTTAGCACAGTCGCTAAATTAACAAATAAACAGACACCACCTGACCTGGCTATTCCGCCGCACCTCGGTAGCAATGAATTCATGAAATCATTTGTGACAAAATTGTAAAAACTCAACCTCCAAATCTGTCCTATGAATTAGCACCAACCATCGCTCCAAAACAAAGGCTCCAGCGTTTTTCACCTATCAAACAGGAAGACTTAATTAAACTTATCGCAACTTCTAAACCTACAACTTGCTTATTAGACCCCATACTGTCATAAACTGAAAGAGAACCCACGTGCAGGCAGGCACGGGGATGAAGGGGTTAACAGGTTTTAATAAATAATAAACACAAAGCAAACACCCGCGATGGGGGGAAAACACTGACAAACTAAAATCCAAAACTGAAAATAAAGACTTCCCACATGGGGGGCAAACATAACCAAACACAAGACTCGCTAGATAACTTAACATTCAGCAGACCAGAACATGACATGACATGACATGACATGACATGACATGACATGCATTATCAGCTCGTCAATTAATCTAGGCCATGTCCCAGGACCCTTTAAGATGGCCGTCATTAAGCCCCTAATCAAGAAACCAAACTTAGATCCAAATGAATTTGGAAACTATAGACCGATTTCAAATCTCCCATACCGGTCTAAAATACTAGAAAAAGTAGTGTACACTCAGTTGTGCTCTTTCTTACAAAATAACAACATGCACGAAAAATTTCAGTCAGGCTTCAGACCGCATCATAGCACTGATACTGCACTCGTTAAAATTACAAACGACCTGCTTATAGCATCAGATAAAGGTAACATCTCACTCCTGGTCCTGCTTGACCTTAGTGCTGCGTTCAATACCGTAGACCATAACATACTTCTAGATCGCTTACACAATTATACCCGTATTGAGGGACAGGCACTACAGTGGTTTAGATCTTACTTGTCAGACAGACATCAATTTGTCCATCTAAATGGGGAATCATCCAATTTAACGCAAGTAAATTATGGATTACCTCAGGGATCGGTTCTGGGACCCGTGCTGTTCTCCATATACATGCTTCCCCTCGGAAACATTATTAAAAAACATGGAATTAGCTTCCATTGCTATGCAGATGATACTTAGCTATATATCTCATCAAGACCAGTTGATTCCTCCCAGCTGTCCAAATTGGCAGAGTGCATTAAAGATATACAACATTGGATGACCTGTAATTTCCTTCTTTTAAATTCTAATAAAACAGAAATATTACTTATCGGACCAAAGACACGCAAACCGAATATTTCTGATTATAAACTGCAAGTCGAAGGATGTACCGTTACTCCAACAAATACAGTAAAAGATCTAGGCGTTATATTAGACAGCAACCTGTCATTTCAAAATCACATCTCAAATGTCACAAAAACAGCCTTTTTCCACCTAAGAAATGTTGCCAAGTTACGAAATATTCTGTGTGTTGCTGACGCGGAGAAGCTTATTCATGCATTTACGACCTCAAGACTTGACTACTGTAATGCACTACTTAGTGTTTGTCCTCCATCATCAATAAACAAACTACAGTTAGTTCAGAACGCAGCTGCCAGAGTTCTGACCAGGTCCAGAAAATACCATCACATAACCCCAATGTTATCAACCCTTCACTGGCTACACATTAAGTATCGTATTGACTTTAAAGTTCTTTTAATTACTTATAAAGCCTTAAAGGGTTTAGCCCCTACCTACCTAACAGAGCTTCTATCACACTACAACCCATCACGCTCTCTAAGATCTCAAAACTCAGGACTTTTGATAATACCTAGAATAACTAAATCCACCAAAGGGGGTCGAGCTTTCTCATACGTAGCACCTAAACTCTGGAATAAACTTCCTGATATTATTCCAGGATCAGACACACTCGCCCAATTTAAATCTAGATTAAAGACACATCTTTTCAGCCAAGCATTCACTTAATGCTAAACATGATAAATAAACCACCGGGAGATACTGACATTAGATATTATTTACTAGAATAATTGGATTTAATATATAACACACCATGTAGCGTGTTTTACCCTTTCTTGGGTTTTTCGTTTTCCCCTGTAAAGCTGCTTTGAAACAATGCAAATTGTGAAAAGCGCTATATAAATAAAATTGAATTGAATTGAATTGAATCATGTATGATAACACAGATGAATGGTTGGATGGATTACATGTCCACATGCTCATTCATGTTGGTTCTCTGTTTCAGGAAGGTTTTCAGTTTAGAATTTTTTCCCATTCGCTTGTACACATGGTTCAGGATAAGGTAGGTTTCCAGTCAAAGCAGACTACAGTTTTTCTGCACATGTTTTTATGATTAAGTCAATTTTATGTGTTTTTGTTCAAAGTGATTGTATTTACTTTCAGATTTTGAGATTAACATTTTTGGATTCTTTAGATTTCTAGCATGACCGTCCTGCTTTAAGCATTTGGTTTCTTCAACTGTCATTGTGTGGCAGCAATTCACAGATGTTGTGGACTTATTTATTCTGCATCGCACTATTTATCTTTTTAATGGTCCATGTTAGGAGAATGACTGTGTCGTTGTGGCTAAACACCCAGAGAAGATAACTGGAAAGTGGAAAGTTGAAGCGTGTACAGATGAGAGAGGTTTCATCTGCAAGAGGAACACAGGTGAACACAAACTCAATATTATCACACATGAATCTCTTACTGTACGTGAGCTGTGTTAGATGTGTAAGTGTGTTTGTGTGTGTCGTAGACTCTCAGCTGGCTGCTCCCGTGACCACAGCAGTGCCACAGAAATTCTTCAGTCTGGGCAAAGATCTATACAAGGTGCAGCAGGTGAAGATGAGCTGGGATGAAGCCAGAAGAGAGTGTAAAGCCGATGATGCCGATCTTGCTAGTGTGCTGGACTCCATCAGTCAGGCGTACAACAGCCTCAGAGTCGACACCATCAGAGAACCTTTGTGGATCGGCCTCAACAGCAACCTGGTACTCAACTCATCTCACGGTGCGGTACGCTTGATTTGATCTTCTGTTTAGAAATATTCAATCTGTTTGGTCCAGACAGGTGGACGGTATCGCTGGGTGGATAACTGGCTTCTAAGCTACAGTAAATGGGCCGCAGGAGAACCCAGAAACAATTTAGCTTGTGTTTACATCGACACGGATGGCGACTGGAAAACTGCAGCGTGCAACAACACATATTATTCCCTCTGCAAACGATCCAAAGGTAAATCTTTCTACAGTTCTACAGTTTTTCTTGCCTATTATATTTAAAGCAGCATTTGTTATAGATGTTGAGCACCAAGATATTAAAAAACATCCTGCCAGTTTAACATAGTATTCTTGTATTTGAAAATACCAGGGCTATAGAGATTTAACTCTCGCCGCCCCACAGTTATTGCCCCCACAGATCCCCCTCAGCTGCCGGGTAACTGCCCCGAATCAGATCAGCGCATAGGTTGGATCCCATTTAGAGGACACTGCTATACATTCATGACCTCTCAGAGAGAAAGCTGGGCTCATGCCACAGTGGAATGTATGAGAATGGGTGAGACACTTTCAAAATTTCGCATCATCCTGAGTTCTTCAAAAGCACAGATAGACAAAGACAGCATCAACAGTGAGTTTTCTGTGATTTCAGGTGCATCTTTAGTGAGTATTGAGGACCCAGTTGAGTCAGAGTTTATCCGTCAGAATCTGGAGATCCTTCATGATGAAGTCGACTCATTCTGGATCGGAATGCACCGCAGTCATTCAGGTCAGAACACAACATGTGTTAAACTAAATCATATCTTAATCCATGTTGGAGAAGATAAAGAAAATGCGATGTTTGTGTTTCACAGGTGAATGGATGTGGATTGATAACACGGTTGTGGATTACACAAACTGGAAACCGCGGATGCCCAATAAGGCCGGTGACTGTGTGGAAGTTCAGTCAAACACTGGAATGTGGAGTAACAACAACTGTAATAATCGCAGAGCTTATATCTGCAAGACTGCTAAAGGTCCGTCAAACAAACAACACAACATACAGTATGCATTCATATTACATCATCTAATATAATAATCTACATGTGTGTTTCTCTTTCAGTCATACCACCAACAGAGAAGCCGTCAGTGTCAGGTGTGTAGAACTACTGTAGATCTAGACACTTTCTTTCAGCTATTATCTATGAAATCATGCTTTATTGTTGCATTGCAGCATTTGCAGAGCGTCATGTAGAAGCGACGTCTCACGGTTCGGCTGGCATCGCTGTAGGGGTGGTGTTGATCATCATAGCTGTCGCAGGTGTTGTCGGGTTTCTGTTCTATAAGAGAATTCCCAGACGTGTGATTGGACAGCGTACGTTTGACAACAGACTCATAGATGTCTCACAGCGTCTCAGCATATTTGACAATAAGGGACTTGTTGCCAACATTGAACAAAATGAGCACGTCTAACACATACAACAGTTCTATTAGATGCCACATCCCAGTATCAGAGGATACGCTTTGTTTGTTTAAATGGATCCGGTAAACCATCGGATAGTTGTGAATAGAATCACTCGCATGATTTGTTGTTTTTGACTGAAGGCATGTGAATATAAGCAGAATGATAAAAGCTTGCTGTCCATTTGTGTTATCTTCTTTGGCATTTGAACCCATTTATGAAAAATTACCTTGATCTGACACTGCACATGACTTCTGCAGCATTTATTCATCTTTGTTAATCTTGACCGTTTTCTGAATAAAAGCACAATCATCTTGTATTTCTCAACTGGTTTCAGTGGCTTGTTTTAGGTTGAGTTCTGTCTTGTTTACACTATACATTTTGCTAGCTGGAAATGTATTAATCATACTCATGCTTGATTTGATGTACTTTCTGTGTTTGTGCGACAGAAAAGAAACGTAAATGAGAACGCATTATCTGGGAAATCTGAATTTTTTGGCGACAACATGCACTTTGGACCACTGAATCATGTCCTTAAATCTCATGGTTTGTTTGGAGAAGCCCTAACCTGTCTAACCAGAGTATAAATAGTGTCCGGGTAATGGGTCTGATTTATACTCTGCCTGTTCCTGTGTTCTTTGTCTAGTCGAAAATGTGTTCAGATATTGTGAGAATCCAGAATTCTCTGTGTCCCATCTATTTCAACATTGCAAGTACAGATATATGTTTTGTCTAAGGGATCTCCATTATGACGGCGTGCTCAGTACACGTTGACCTAACAAATGTCAGATTTATTGTGTTATCTTGTTATTGTGTGAGATGTTCAGATATAAGTGATATGTTCGTCACTTCCTCACTTATGCATATATATATATACTGAACCCATCTTTAGTAAACTTGGACTTTGGGTGAACTACACTTCTGTGTCTGTGTCATTCTTGGTCCCCGGATCCGGTTCCTCTGATTGCTCCGTCGACTAGACCCTTCAACTCATGAAAGCTGTATACCTAGGCAAAGTAATAATCTTACAGATATTTAAAAAATATAATGTTACATCATGCAAGCTATGAGCTTTTCTCAAACACTATAGTATTTTTTTACTTTTAGACTGGACTTTCTCAAACCCACATCAAACACGTATTCTCATAAGCATAATGTTCTGCGTGTGTCAAAATGGGTTTCTATGGCGATCTATCTTACCCATTGAAAAGAAGAGCTGTTGTATAGGTGGTTAGACAAGACAACGGTTCCTAAACACCCCTGACCACGTGACAGAACGTTGAAGGCTGACAAGAGCGTAGAGAAGTCTTCAAACACACGCTAGATTCTCACAGTGAATGTTCAGATATGAAGCGTCTCATGTTCTGCCGTTTGATTGTTTTCAATTTTTTGTTTGTTGTTTTGCAGCCGTCCAGTCAAACAGGTATGACACTCATTTATTTGTGTTATTTGTATTTGTGTTCCATTAAATTCAGTCTCAATGCAATTAAGCTGCAAATTCAATGCTACCCATAAAGCTACAGTCCGATTTTTTGGAGAAACCTGTAATTTTACTGATTTTAGAGAAGATGGAAAAAGACTGCAAATTTACGTGAAAAAAGTGTAATTCACAGGAAAAACGGTTATTTTACGTTTTATTTTTGGCGCCTGGCTGCCGGAAAATTCCCATTTTTTACAGGATTTTTTTTACAGTTTATTTTTGAAAGTTTACCAGAGAAACAGGGGAAATGTAATTTGAAAGAAAACAAATCAAAACCTCAGCTGCCAGATATATTCATTTTTTACAGATTTGTTTCTTAAGTACATGTGGAAATTATTTAACAATGTGTTATTTATTTTTTGTGTAGACTCCGGCTCTTTTCTGATGTACAACAAGGATCACAACAAATGTGTGAATGTGGTGAATGCCAATGTGGTGCAGCCGTCAGCGTGTGATGTCTCTTCTGACGCTCAGCGCTTCCGATGGGTTTCATCTTCAAGAATCATCAGCGTCTCTCTTAAACTCTGTTTGGGAGCTCAAGACATCAAAAACTTGATGAAAATTATTCTTCTGCCCTGTAAAGACAACAGTCCTCTACAGACCTGGGAATGTAAGAACGAGACCTTGTTTGGATTAAAAGATAAACCCTTACACATGAACTATGGTAATCGAGAAGACTCAAATATGATGCTGTTTAGTGGAAGTGGCGGTTGGAGTCGCTGGCAGATTTATGGGAGTGAAGAAGATCTGTGTTCTCATGGATATCAAGGTACGAGCATATCATTCACAACATTAATAGATGCATACACGACTTGGAAAGTCAATTTAAATTTGTTTTTATTGTATCTGTATTATATGTTCCCTTTCTGTCGGTGTCTCAACATTGTGTCGAGACTGACAAAACCTATCATCTCCGATTGTACTTTTAATACTTGACGAATAGGACAGCACACCAGTCCCATTAATTCACCTTCTTGTTCTTCGGAACCTGTGAAGCTAATGCCGAGTGCATTATCTCTCGATGACTACTGGAGTCTACAACGCAGAACAGGGGCTTCGTCCTGTCATGTGTTTCAAGTAGTTTTTATACAGTGGCACATTACTGCAAGTGGTAAGGTTTCTTGCTCAAGGGCACTTCATGACCTGCTGGCACTGAGATTTGAACCGGCAACCTTCTGATCACAAGTCCAACGCTCTAACCATTAGGTCACAACTAATTGGCTATCATAAAAATTAATCATACAAACATGAGGTTCGACCGGGAACAATATCCAGAGTTTATTTATAGTGCCCCAGATGTGCAAACAGAGGGGCTATGTCACAGGATGTAAAGGCCTCATTATGACTCATGCATAGTTTCCTGTCTAAGAAAAAACAAGTAGCTAAATGAGCAACACCTTATTCGCAATGGAGATATCATCTGCAGAACTGTTGATACCTGGTCTCCATAGAATTAAAACATGCATATAGCGTTCCCAGAAGCAGTTTAACACCTATGACCTATTTAGCAATGCGGTGCGTAACCTACCCAACTGAACTTTCCACCTGTCGTTAAAAACCGCTCTCATATGAGCTAAAGTCTTACATAATAGTCTGGAGCGTTGCATATGTTGCAGAGGCATAAGAATGGCTTACAAAATATTGTTCATATCTGCTAGTTAATATTCCCCTTACAAGCATCCTTAACTTATTATTAATCGGTTCTTGTTGACAAATCAAATTTCTTAAAATTCATTTGTGTGTACAAATAAAAGATGATGCTGTCATCTTTAGTTATCCCCCCTGAAATTTGGCTCAAATCTTTTTATAACCACTTTATAACATTGTGGAAAACTCAATAGAAATATTTTCATGACATTTAATATCAAGTCTTTCTTTAGTTCTGTATTTCTTGATTTGACACAGGATGACCCAACTGACCTTGCTTTAGTTAATATCACACAATTCTAAAACTGTACAACATTCACTGTTTTGATCATTCTTTACATTAATATTTCTCTCTTTCCTGTCATTCTTGTCGGTTTGTGTTCTGTAGAGATTTATTCTCTCGGCGGGAATTCATTTGGAAAGCCATGTCAGTTCCCCTTTAAGTTTATTGACAAGTGGTACACCGAGTGTATCGTGGAGGGAAGATCAGACGGCCGACTGTGGTGTTCAACTGAGACAGATTATGACACGGATGAGAAATGGGGCTTCTGCAGCTTCTATGTATGTCTGAAATAAACAGCTGTATGTCTGCCTTTCTCTTAGTCTTTTCATCCTTGAATCCTTTTTGAAAGAACAAAACCCCGGCCATGATAACGTGAGCCAAGAGGGGAACCAAGTGTAATAGTTTGCGAAAAAAACCTCCATCCAAAAGCCAAGTTTTGTTAACATGATGATATTTGACCAATAGAAGATATAACATTTACATTTACATTTAGGCATTTGGCAGACGCTTTTATCCCAAGCGACTTACATTGCATTATTACATAGGTTTCTGAAATCCCCTGGGATCCAACACACAACCTTGCTTTGTTAACACAATGCTCTTACCACTGAGCTACAGGAAGTTAATATAAATCATACAAAAGTTTTAACCATCAATGGTGCGAAATAATATCAATGGTATGTGCAATATCTGAATTAGATTTTTTAAAACGGTACTGATTCCTGTGAACAGGGGAGCCACACTATAAATCCACTTACACCAAAAATAAAAATTGTATGAATTTTCTGGTATTTAGTCAGTTTTTATCACGTTGATGCGGTGGTATAATTTTCACTGGGAACAAATCCCGTTCGTGTCCCCCTCACTTTCAAATTAGTTTATGATTTTTAACCACACACCGTCATCGCCACAGAGAAGTAGAACAAAGCAGTCTGCCAAGACTTTTATGTCAAAAATAACAACCAAAGAAAACCAAGTTAAATAGATTTTGTTTATCACTGATATCAAACATACACATAATAACAGAAAAGTTTTATGTTCTCAGTTTGTTGCTGCCTTGAGCCACATTTTGTGGTTTCTTTAGAATAAACAAGCTTAATGTGAGACTATTGTTATCCCTGGAATAAGTGTTTGTTCTTTTATCAGTGTTTATCACAGTTAAGGTTCAATAGAAATTTGGTTTTGCGTTATCGTTGTTTTGGTATGCTATGATAATCTGTTTTCTTACATTGGACGATTGGCCTCATTCTTTTAACAGCAGCTAGTGTTTATGACAAGGCTTGACAGAAATGTGTAGAAAGTCATCCGGCTCGTCTCCTCCCGACCGCAGATTCAGGTTAACAATACAGTTTTTTACTCCGTTTCTCAGTCAATACTTGCATTTTACCCCTTCATAAACATTAACTTTAGCTACACAATATAAACACTGTGTGGTTTCATGGTTTAATGAAAATGCAGGAAATTGGATTCAAATCAAAAACATTTTCCCCCATTTCGTGTCCCCCCACTTCTCAAACCAAAGTAACACCCTTGCGTTGATGTATGTCCAAGTGTTATGTCACTTTGTAAAAGCTGATGGTAAAAAGATTCTTAATCACACACAGGTTGCTGTTTTGCTCTCTGCCATTCTTCTCCCATCAGCCATTGCTGTGTGTAAATGTGCTGCACACACTTTTGTATCTGACTTCATTTCTGCAGGAAACCGACGAGCTGACCTTGCAGCAAAGCAAGCAACATCAGAGCCACAGACAGACACCAGCCCGTCACACACACCATCTCCAGAAATCATTAACAAGACTCTTTCTCTTGAAGAGATGCAGACATTTGCAGAACCAGCTGAGTGTGCACTCTGGAAGAAATGCTTGTGTAAATACACAGATAGTGTTTGGTGGGGCCCACATGGCCTCCCCTGCCTGCCAAAACATGTTTTCCCTGCTTTTGCGATGTTGATGCATGGCCTAGACCACGTGTCAAAAGGGGGGACTTTACAGGCAATGTGTTTTTGCTCTCAAAAATATCTGTGCAGGTCAAAGGAGCAGTAGCAGACGGAGCTGACAAACAATCACACAGCTTCCAGCCAGGAGACTTCGTGGTGGTCAAAGATTTCAGGAGGAAGTCGTGGAAAAGACGCGCCTCCCACTGCAGAATGGGGTCCCATCACAATGGCACACACATGGCTCTTTGTGATGGTCGTGCTGACTCAAGCTACAGGAGGAGCTACGCTGCTGAAGCTCGCAAATTGGAATCCACTGTTCGAGTCTGGACGCATCGAGCTCCCGAAATAAGAGAGGAAGAAGGAAAAGACATTTTGTTTCTGTGCGACCGAGGGTTTATAAAATGGTATGGGGAGGGACAGTGGGACCCCAATTCTGCTAGATACTGGGGAATGAATATGTATTTGTGTAGAGGTACTTGTACCTCAGGTGATGTGGTGGCCACGACATGGGACCCGGATGGATCACATGTCGCGGCCGATAAGGCAATACATTTAGAAATGAGGGCCAGTATGTCCCCCGGGACAGCCAAATAAAAAGGCAAAAGAGAGTGTTTTCGACTAGCTTTAACTCAGAAAAATTGTAATATGAGGGAACGGGATAAACTCCCCAATTGAGAGTGGGATTATGGAAAGTGACGATGGAAGAGTTGGTGTTGGTGGTGGAAGCGAAGGGGGCATCATAATGGAATTATGCTTGGGCACCAAAATGGACAGCAGCGCCACTGTATAAAGCACATGAAGAATGCTATTAGGGAGCCGGATGATATGACTAACAGCCTGTTGAAGTGGTGGAATGGCCAAGGTTGGGGAGCGTGGCTCATGCAAATGGCACTACCGATTCTGGTAGGGTTGTTGATGCTTATGATTATGTTGATTATATCAGAACTGTTTAGATTGATGACAGGAAGCATGGCTGGAATTGAACAAAGGTTCCTGATGCAGGCCATCGATCTCACGGAGGGGGAATTAGTTGAGTATGATGATTAGGGCCTATGAAACCTGTAAGAGAAAGGGCAGTGCTCATTTTACAGGTCGAGGTATAAGGATTTTGGTTATCATATATGATAAAAGGGGGGAATGTAATGGAAATGTTCTATCCTTGCTTCATTTTGTGTTTATCTTTGTTTTCTTTAAGGTGTTTATAATGTTTTTCTTTATGCGCGTCATACCACTCTGCCTTTGCCCTCGAGCAAAGGCCAAGATGTTCTGTTTGGGATAAGGGGCATCACTTCTCGTAAACCAGCTCGGGATTCTTGCTGGAGGGCAAAGGGAGGGGTGTCACGTTTGAATCCTATATAAACTCTGTGTGCAGGAGGAAAGAGCTCCTTTTCTCTGCAACATTTCATTGCTTATGATGTAGATTAAACAACAATAACATTATTTGCAAGGAATCTCATGCCTCTCTGTGCATTGCGTTTGTCTGGGCTGACTCACCTAGTTTAAGGAATAAGAAAATTCCACGACAGTTAATTTTTTAATAAGATTGGTTTAACTTAGTTATAAGAAAGTTTTCGATTGATCTGGGATATTGGGCAGGATCAAGCACTTCCTGCTTATATACAGTCTATGGAACACAAGTATTTAACTTTTGAAGACTCTTTCCTCAAAGAGCATCTTGTTTTGAACTGTCCATCCATCCATCCATTTTCTACCGCTTATCCAGGGCCGGGTCACGGGGGCAGCAGTCTAAGCAGAGATGCTCAGACATCCCTCACCCTAGACACTTCCTCCAGCTCTTCCGGGGGGACACCGAGGCGTTCCCAGGCCAGCCGGGAGACGTAGTCCCACCAGCGTGTCCTAGGTCTTCCCCGGGGTCTCCTCCCGGTCGGACGGGCCCGGAACACCTTCCGGGGAAGGCGTCCAGTAGACATCCGTAACAGATGCCCAAGCCACCTCAGCTGACCCCTCTCGATGTGGAGGAGCAGCGGCTCTACTCCGAGCTCCTCCCGGGTGACCAAGCTTCTCACCCTATCTCTAAGGGATCGCCCAGCCACCCTGCGGAGGAAGCTCATTTCAGCCGCCTGTATCCGGGATCTTGTCCTTTCGGTCATGACTCAAAGCTCATGACCATAGGTGAGAGTAGGAACTTTCTTCACCACGACGGACCGGTACATCGACCGCATTACTGCAGAAGCTGCACCGATCCGTCTGTCAATCTCCCGTTCCATCCTTCCCTCACTCGTGAACAAGACCCCGAGATACTTAAACTCCTCCACTTGAGGAAGGAACTCTCCACCAACCTGAAGTGGGCAAGCCACCCTTTTCCGACTGAGGACCATGGCCTCGGATTTGGAGGTGCTGATTTTTATTCCAGCTTCTTCACACTCTGCTGTAAACCGTCCCAGTGCATGCTGAAGGTCCTGGTTTGAAGGGGCCAACACGACAACATCATCCGCAAATAGCAGAGACGAGATCGTGTGGTCCCCAAACCTGACACCCTCCGGCCCCTGGCTGCGCCTAGAAATTCTGTCCATAAAAATTACGAACAGAACCAGTGACAAAGGGCAGCCCTGGCGGAGTCCGACATGCACTGGGAACAAGTCCGACTTACTGCCAACAATGTGAACCAAGCTCCTGCTTCGGCCGTACAGGGACCTGACAGCCCTTAGTAAAGGACCACAGACCCCATACTCCCGAAGCACCCTGCACAGGATGCCACATGCCTTCTCCAAATCCACAAAACACATGTGGAATGGTTGAGCAAACTCCCATGAACCCTCCAGCAACCTGTAGAGGGTGTAGAGCTGGTCCAGCGTTCCACGGCCTGGACGAAAACCACACTGTTCCTCCTGAATCCGAGGTTCTACTATCGGCCGTATTCTCCTCTCCAGTACCCTGGCATAGACTTTCCCGGGAAGGCTGAGAAGTGTGATCCCCTTGTAGTTGGAACACACCCTCCGGTCCCCCTTCTTAAAAAGAGGGACCACCACCCCGGTCTGCCATCCCAAAAGGCACTGTCCTCGACCGCCACGCGATGCTCCAGAGGCGTGTCAGCCAAGACAGCCCCACAACATCCAGAGACTTGAGGTACTCAGGGCGAATCTCATCCACCCCCGTTGCCTTGCCACCGAGGAGTTTCTTGACTACCTCAGTGACTTCGGCTTGGGTGATGGACGAGTCCACCTCTGAGCCCTCAGCCTCTGCTTCCTCAATGGAGGATGTGACGGTGGGATTGAGGAGATCCTCAAAGTACTCCTTCCACCGTCCGACGACATCCCCAGTTGAGGTCAACAGCCTCCCACCTCCACTGTAAACAGCATTGGTAGGGCACTGTTTCCCTCTCCTGAGGCCCCGGACGGTTTGCCAGAATCTCTTCGAGGCCAGTCGATAGTCCTTCTCCATGGCCTCACCAAACTCCTCCCAGGCCCGAGATTTTGCCTCCACAACCACCCGGGCAGCAGTCCGCTTGGCCTGCCGGTACCTGTCAGCTGCCTCAGGAGTCCCACAAGCCAACCAGGCCCGATAAGACTCCTTCTTCAGCTTGACAGTTTCCCTTACTTCCGGTGTCCACCACCGGGTTCGGGGATTCCCGCCTCGACAGGCACCGGAGACCTTACGGCCACAGCTCCGAGTGGCCGCTTCGACAATGGAGGCGGAGAACATGGTCCACTCGGACTCAATGTCTCCAGCCTCCCTCAGGATCTGGTTGAAGCTCTGCCGGAGGTGGGAGTTAAAGATCTCTCTGACAGGAGACTCGGCCAGGTGTTCCCAGCAGACCCTTACAGTAAGTCTGTCCAGCTTCCTCTCCTGCCATCGGATCTAACTCACCACCAGGTGGTGATCAGTTGACAGCTCCGCCCCTCTCTTAACCCGAGTGTCCAAAACATATGGTCGCAGGTCAGATGAAACGACCACAAAGTCGATCATCGACCTGCGGCCTAGGGTGTCCTGGTGCCACGTGCACTGATGGACACCCTTATGCTTGAACATGGTGTTCGTTATAGACAAACTGTGACTAGCACAGAAGTCCAATAACTGAACACCGCTCGGGTTCAGATCAGGGGGGCCGTTCCTCCCAATCACGCCCCTCCAGGTGTCACTGTCGTTGCCGACATGGGCGTTGAAGTCCCACAGTAGGACGACGGAGTCCCCAGTCGGAGTACTTTCCAGCACCCCTCCCAGAGAATCCAAGAAGGTCGGGTACTCTGCACTGCCATTCGGCCCGTAGGCACAAACAACAGTGAGGGACCTAACCCCGACCCGTAGGCGCAGGGAAACGACCCTCTCGTTCACCGGGGTAAACTGCAACACATGGCGGGAGAGCTGGGGGGGGCTATAAGCAGACCCACACCAGCCCGCCGCCTCTCCCCATGGGCAACTCCAGAGTGATGAAGTGTCCATCCTCTCTCGAGGAGTGTGGTTCCAGAGCCCAAGCCATGCGTAGAGGTGATCCCGACTATCTCTAGTCGGAACCTCTCAACCTCACGCACCATCTCAGGCGCCTTCCCCGCCAGAGAGGTGACGTTCCACGTCCCTAGAGCTTGCTTCCGTGTCCAGGGATTGGGCTGTCGAGGTACTCTCCTCCGACTGCCGCCCGATCCACTACGCACCGGCCCCCTATGGTCCCTCCCACACGTGGTGAGCCCACGGGAAGGCGGCCCCACGTCGCTCCTTCGGGCTGAGCCCGGCCAGACCCCGTGGGGAAAGGCCCGGCCACCAGGCGCTCGCATGCGAGCACCGACCCCGGGCCTGGCTCCAGGGTAGTGCCCCGGTTGCACCATACAGGGCGACGTCACGGTCCTTGTTATTTTGAACATCATAAGGGGTTTTTGAACCACTCTTAGTCTGACCCGTCGCCTAGGACCTGTTTGCCTTGGGAGACCCTACCAGGAGCATATAGCCCCCGACAACATAGCTCTTAGGGTCACTCGGGTACTCAAACCCCTCCACCACGTTAAGGTGGCGGTTCAAGGAAAGGGTTTTGAACTGCAGTCATATTTTAAGAAATGAAAAAAGAAGAAAAAGAAGGCACAGACAGCTCTAGAAAGACTACTAAAACTGATGTCAAGTTTATTGTAAGGATTGGTGTAGGAAGAACCCAATTGTAGGCAGTAGTGAAGGGGTTAACACGATTTAATATAATTAAACACAAAACAAAACACCCATGGTGGGGGAAAACACTAACAAGACTAAATACAAAAACAGAAAACAAAACACTTCCCACGAGGGCAAAAATACACAATAACTAAAATCGACACTCAACACATTATATTTTTGTACAGTACATTAATCCCTGCTTTTGCAATTCTTTGTATACAATTTGAAGATAAGCTATTACATAATAAAGTACTTCGCTAGCCATTCACTGCCCATATAGTAACGTTTTCAACCAACCATGAGTTGAAACGTCTTAGCATTTTTAGAGGGCATCTTTATAGAGAAAAACTATTTAAAAACGTCATTAAAAAAACTCAAATCACACGTAAAGAATGAAATTGAATATAGAGAAAGTGTGTGTGACACAGAGTTTACGCCGAATTTTGTGTGTGAGAGATTTTTGAGTTTTTATCTCATATCTCAATTCTTCGCCATGTGTGGGAGATGGAAGAGAAATTCTTCAGCAGGAAACCATGGTGTTCAACATTGTCATCAGAGATGCACAAGCTGTACCCATGCTGCTGTTTTCTAATGTTGGAAGTCCTTAGAAGTAAAAAATCTGATACTTGAGTACTAGTGATGCGCGGATGGCGGTTAAATCCGCGGGCGCTGCGGATGATCCGCGGGTCGGGTGGGTCGGGTAATAAAAAATATATTCTGATTAATTGCGGGTGGGTCGCGGGTTGATGAGATCATTCGTTGATAATACAATTATTTATAACAACATTTCTTTAAAATACGAATGTGTTTTAATAGCAGTTTCAACCAGGCAACCGGCAATTTTGCACTCATGTAAAAGAAATACGCGGGTGTCGACAGTGGAGGGGGGGTCCTTTTCTATGAAATAAAATCACTGTCAAAAATAAATGTACGTAACTGAAAGAATTTGTGTGTAATATTATTTTATTCATGCGTAATTTTAAAAATTGTATGTAATTCAACTTTTTGTGAGACTTTGATTTCAAAATCTGCGGCCACAACAGTTTACAAGTACGACAATTTGTTTTATTTGTTAGATTACAACTTCAAATTCTACGACTATGACATTTTACAGACACAACCGCAACTCCGTTACGTGCACGAAGTGCGAATTACGAACACGAAGCACTGTGTGCGAAGAGACTGTCAAAAATACGTCATCAGCTCACAGGCATTACTATCCGAAGGAAGATTGATCGATTCCACGACGTAGTGCGCATGCGCCCCCGCTTAAACAACTAGCGCCAAAATGACAGCTCAACAGCCAAAGCGCTCACTCATCGTCTCAAGTTTTAATTCGGACACTGTTATGTATTCATGAAGCAGACAACCAAATGCTATCGAACATGCTTTACTGCAAGCATAGTAATTAGGGTGGCCATACGTCCGGCTTTTGGCCGGACAGTCTGGATTTTAAGCCCCCTGTCTGGCGTCCGGCGCAGTCTCAAGCGGGACACTCATTTGTCCTCCTTTTCGGAGTTGCGCTGAATCGGCCTTAAAAAACGCGCTGTAAAACCTTTATTGGGACGCAGCAGCATCGCGTTTGACGCCGTAAGATCTCCGGTCAAACAGATGATTGGCTGAAAGAGATGTCAAATAAATATCTGATATATAATTGGTTAAAAACGTAAACAAGCCTTCACGACGTGTAGGTGGGGCACGTACAGGCTACGTCAGATCATAACGTTAACATGCCGAAACGTCCAACATCATTTAATCCGGAATGGACACAAGACCACGAATTCATATCAAAAAGCAGTAGAGATGCTTTCCATGGATTTTGCACACTATGTCGCTGTGTAGTGGACGTTAGTTGTAAAGGGAAAGCCGCCATTGACCGACATGCCAGCACTGAAAAACATAAAGGTAACCGACGAGCTGCTGGTACGTCTTCCCTTAGGTCTTAATTTCGAGTGGCAACATCACCTCAGGATGACAAAATCTCCGCTGCAGAGCTTTGTAAAGTCTATCATGCAGGCAAGCATCACCAGTCATAAAGGAGTGATTTGAAGAAATACAAATACTGTGAACAAACACTTTTTTGCCTCTTCTGTTACACAGGTCTAGATCAAGATATGTTGTCGATCAAATTGTCTGGCAATGAATAGAGTAGGCTATTTCAGAATCACTGTATCATGATACCATAGATATGATAGACAAAATTGTATTGTATTTGCGAGTACACCAGATGCAGTTATTCTTGCCTCACTAAATGCCGCAAAGTGTCCTCCTTTTTGGTGTTATGGAAATGGCCACCCTAGTAGGAATGCAGTGAAGACCTCCTAAACCAGCGCGTTAATCAGTAGGTTCGCGAGACATAATAAAACCTGATTAAGCTTGTTTGTGTTTGTTTTATTAGAGTCGGGGGCTAAACTATTCTTTGAGCAGCTAAACGTAACCGAATCTGTCTCTATAATATATCTCCTATCTGTTACTAGAAATAAGTAACTGTTAATCGTGTCCGAATTAAAATGAAAACTGGAGACGCTTGGCTGTTGAGCTGTCATTTTGGCGCTAGTTGTTTAAGCGGGGGCGCATGCGCACTACGTCGTGGAATCGATCAATCTTCCTTCGGATAGTAATGCCTGTGAGCTGATGACGTATTTTTGACAGTCTCTTCGCACACAGTGCTTCGTGTTCGTAATTCGCACTTCGTGCACGTAACGGAGTTGCGGTTGTGTCTGTAAAATGTCATAGTCGTAGAATTTGAAGTTGTAATCTAACAAATAAAACAAATTGTCGTACTTGTAAACTGTTGTGGCCGAAGATTTTGAAATCAAAGTCTCACAAAAAATTGAATTACATACAATTTTTAAAATTACGCACGAATAAAATAATATTACACACAAATTCTTTCAGTTACGTACATTTATTTTTGACAGTGATTTTATTTCATACTTTTCTTAATGCAGAAATGGAGGCGAAACAGATCCCGGAGAAACTTTCAGTTAGATGAGTCCTCAGAGGAAAATGTGTTATTCTGGGACAAACAAGATCGCTTATTCCCAAGACTGCGGCGCCTTGCTAGGAGAATATTGTGCATTCCTGCAACAAGCTGTGCAAGCGAACGCTCATTTAGTGCGGGTTTTAGAGGCGAGGCGGAACCGTCTGAATCCAGGCACAGTAGATGCTATTCTGTGTTTGCACAGTGCAAAAGAAAAGGCAAGTAGCTAATGCTGAATTGGCACCATTTTGTTATCGGACTTTGTTCTGTTTTCTGGAAAGAAAAAAAGTTCTTTATTGTTACTTTGAATATCTGTTTTAGGAATGTTCCAGTATAATATTTCAAATTATTTGAGCAGTGTTTGTGTGGCCGAAGCCAAACTTTTTATTATACAAATAAATGTTCATTTAAAAGCATTTTACGATTAGCGTATCATTTTAATATCGGATATTGACAGACTAGTTCTAACGTCACTGAATCTGATAACATCATGCTTAAAGAATATAATTAGATGTATTAAAGTGACGATCGGTTGCGGGTCGGGTGCGGATATCTATATCATAGAAAATTATACGTGCGGGCGGATGGCGGGTGGATAATTGATTTGAAGCAGCGGATGCGGGTGACATTTTAGCTCATCCGCGCATCTCTATTGAGTACTGAAATTGTGGATGTGTGGAAGTAATGCATATTGATTTAATTTGATTTGGGTAGGATTAAATATGAAGGTTCCTTAATACAATCATGTTTTATTAAATCCATATATATTTTTTTAAACCAAATCATTTCTATTAACTTGTATTTTTTAATGATGAATAATTGTTTATTTAGATCTAAATATGTTTGATTGGATAAAGCAAGTAATTTCTAATACATATTTCTTAAATGAGAATCTGTATGTATTTGATTTGAGAAAACAAATCATTTTAAATAGTATTTCTTAAATAATCATTTTAGTTTTGATTATAAATATAATAATTGACCTACATTCAACAAGAAATATATTGTGCTAAGTTTTGTAAAATCGTTTTTAATAACATAGACAATTTTATTTAGGGCAAGTGATTTTTTTTCATTGGATCTACTCATAAATAGATGTGAATTCTTACCCTAAATGTTTTAGCTGTGTCGATAAAAACGTTTTTTCAAAGAGATGGTTGTTTGTGGAACCAAAAATGGTTATTTTATGCCACGGCATCGCTGTGAAGATTCTTTAAGGCACCTTTATTTTTAAGAGTGTAGAGTCATAAACTAAATCATAAATTAGTGTCAATCAATTTCAAGTAAATCTTTTGGGAGTGGAGCCCATGAGACGCTTTCAAAGTGTTGAAATGAACTTTTGTCTTTCAGTATTTTGCTGTGCAGGGGGTAAATACAGCCTCTAAATGGAACGGTTACCCATCTAACCTCAGAATATCTGCCAGCCCATAATAATATATTATGAGTGTGTTTCATGACTTTACATGCACCTGACTCTCAACTCTTTGTGACACATCACAGGTCATTTAACACAGACGCACATTTGTTTTTTCCGTCTCTTAGGTATAGAAGTGTTTTGCTTGTAACTCATTAGTAAAATATGATTTTGTCCCACAGCTTCTGGTATGTAAATGTCTGCTGACGCTCTTTGAATGTTATTTTCCATGAATCACACATGCATGTCAAGTTTGGAAAGACTTCACACAAGAATTCTTGTAGTAGCTGCAGACATCCGTTGATATTGTCCTCATGGGGACTGTTCTACTCTTCCTGCTGGTATCAGGTTAGTTTTATTTGGATTTGAGTATTTTACATCTTACAAAGCTTGTCTGCAGTGATAAACAAATATTCTGTATGTTTCTTTCATCTTCAGCTCTGCCGGATAGCTCATTTTCAGAGCAGTTTTTCTATGTGCATTCAACAATGACCTGGTCTCAAGCTCAGACGTACTGCAGAATACATTACACCGATTTAGCCACCATTCATAATTTATCTGAGAATGATGAGGTGGCAAACTTGGCCGGCGATTTATCTACTTGGATTGGGATGTATAAAACGAATGATCACTGGATCTGGTCTGATCAGAGCGACTCCCAGTTCAGCAATTGGGATGTTACAGAGCCAAAGTATCAAACTGAACCCTGTGTGGCATTAAGATCTAACAAATGGTACAGCAAGCTGTGCAGTCAGAATTTCTATTTTGTCTGCTACGTTGGTGAGAATAAAGCTTGTCTTTCACTGTCACAAAATAGTTTTGTTCCTGTCCAACAAAATCTGTCAAGAAATATCAAATGTAATTGATAAAGATGTGTAGATTTATAATCTGTGTTTTTTTACCGTACAATCTTTATTCCGTTTTTCAGTTAAAGTGTGTTTGCAAACTGTTTTGCAAAGCTCTAAACGTGCAGGTTTATATTCCAAATTGACTAGCGATGATGATGATGATGTTATTTTTGTATGCTGAACAGAAGATCTTCATTAGATTTGTTATTCATTTATCATGCTGTCTGTCTGTGTGTGAGATGAGCAGTTTTGTCTGGCAACATTAACTGTCACTCAACACTACACAAAAATGTACACAAATTACATTTGTACACTCATTATTCGCAATGACTTTGTGTGTTTGTGTTCTACCGCAGCTCCTCTGAACCCTGCTCTCCCATCAACTATGGCTCCTCCCATCTCTGTCATGACCACTCCTACGGCCACTATGACCCCTCCCGTGTTGTATATGGCTCCTCCCACACCTGCTCCTCCCACAGAGATGAAGAAACAGATCTTGAGACTGAAAGTGACGTCGGATGAGAACGTGAACGATCCTGAAGTGAAGAAGAAAGTTTTAGAGAAGGTGAACGTCACTTCTACCCATGTTTCAAACTCTCAGTTCGTGTTTATTGCTGATAGTTTCCTGTCATTTGTAATGTAAAGTGCAGTAACACAGTGTGATGATGTTCAGATCCAGCAGATCTTAAAGATGAAGGGGTTGGACGGCAATGCCACACTGTCGTGGAGAAATCAATCCGATGGGAACGTCTTCCAGACGTATCAGGAGTACAATGTCTCTCAACAGATCTGTCATTGAACGATGGATTCAGTGAGCTGGATTCACTTGTCTCGTCTACTGTTTGTTTGCAAGTTGTTGCTGTTGTCCTCAAGTGAAAATGTTCTTCATTGACTGACATGGAGTCATTTATTCTGACTAGGTTATTTTCCTTAGCATATAAATCATCAATATTTCATTCAGATGAGATGAATCTTCATGAATCGGAGCTGAGTTCATATTACATCTTTATTATAATTCTCAATGCTTTTCATTTATCTGCTGTTTGATGATAATACATACTTGAGAGTACATTTATGTTTTGTGTTCTAGACTTTAGATACATACTTATAAAGAAATGTATAGTTGCAATGTAAGTCGCTTTGGATAAAAGCCTCTGCCAAATGCATAAATATAAATGTAGATTCTCATTCGAGTTTTGGGCTTATATATAAATACTGACATATATTTTTGCTGTGTTTATATGAAACATTAACTGAAAGCTTAAAGATTTCAAATTCACTGTATACAAGTGTATATTTATGTATGATGTAAAACACTATTTAAATGACATGAATAAATGTCTTTCATCATGAATACGTTTTAAGTTTTCTTAATTAATTTATTTTATTCATGTGTAGTTTAGAAATATTTTTGGTAACATTATTGATAGGATAGCATCTTGCAGTTGATGGAGATTTGTGGGATGCACATCCTGGGCACGAAGCTCTTGTTCCACCACATCCCAAAGATGCTCTATTGGGTTGAGATATGGTGACTGTGGGGGCCATTTTAGTACAGTGAACTCATTATCATGTTCTAGAAACCAATTTTAAAAAACGATTTGAGCTTTGTGACATGGTGCATTATCCTGCTGGAAGTAGCCATCAGAGGATGGGTACATGGTGGTCATAAAGGGATGGACATGGTCAGAAACAATGCTCAGGTAGGCCGTGGCATTTAAACGATGACCAATTGGCACTAAGGGGCCTAAAACGTACCAAGAAAACATCCCTCACAGCATTACACCACCACCAGCCTGCACAGTGGTAACAAGGCAAGATGGATCCATGTTCTCATTCTGACTCTACCATCTGAATGTCTCAACAGAAATCGAGACTCATCAGACCAGGCAACATTTTTCCAGTCTTCAACTGTCCAATTTTGGTGAGCTCGTGCACATTGTAGCCTCTTTTTCCTATTTGTATTGGAGATGAGTGGTACCGGTGGGGTCTTCTGCTGTTGTAGCCCATCCGCCTCAAGGTTGTGCGTGTTGTGGCTTCACAAATGCTTTACTGCATACCTCGGTTATAACGATATTTCAGTCAAAGTTGCTCTTCTATCAGCTTGAATCAGTCGGCCCATTCTCCTCTGACCTCTAGCATCAACAAGGCATTTTTGCCCACAGGACTGCCGCATACTGGATGTTTTTCCCTTTTCACATCATTCTTTGTATGCGCAGATTGTGAAATACTCAGAGCGGCCTGCCTGGCACCAACAACCATGCCACACTTAAAATTGCTTAAATCACCTTTCTTTCCCATTCTGACATTCAGTTTGGAGTTCAGGAGATTGTCTTGACCAGGACCACACCCCTAAATGCATTGAAGCAACTGCCGTGTGATTGGTTGATTAGATAATTGCATTAATGAGAAATTGAACAGGTGTTCCTAATAATCCTTTAGGTGAGTGTATGTAAAGCAATATGTAGATCTTTTGTCATTGCTTCATTAAATGTTTAGAAAGGTTTTCATCAATGGGTAAAATATGGACAAACAGCTGGGTTAAAATACAGCCACAGGGTATTTTTATTAAGTTCATATACTGTCAATGGAGATATAAGTATGAAATAAATATATTTCAATTAAGTCAAGTCAAGTCAGCTTTATTTATATAGCGCTTTTTACAATTTTCATTGTTACAAAGCAGCTGTTCAAAAAGACATTGACTATAAGCAAAACATATAAGGTTATGCAAGTCAAAACCCAGGTAAGATATCAGACAGACTATAAATTCCTATATGCAGTGTTAATTAAATAAAACTATAAAATTCTAGCAGCCCCCCCGCCCAGGCAAACTGTGCAAAACAGTATGCAAATGGTGGCGAGGAACCCAAAACTCCACTTATTTTATAGGTCTGGAATACCAGGCCTAACCAGGGGATTCCAGTTCCCCTCTGGCAAAAGCTGTGGCCTCTTCACAAGCTCGACAGTGCTTGCACAACAAGGCAAAATAAAAAAAAATTGATTTAAGATTATCATTAATAATCTATTAGCGGCTGAAGTTTTGTAGAGTCGCAATTACATTTGGAACATTTCTTTTTCACGAGAGGGCCTGCCTATAAAATACTGGTGATGCCACTATCCACTCACCAAAGTCCCTGTGAACCGGAAGGTGCCATTTCATGATGTCACACACCTGACTCTCCACAAAAAAATGTTTTGCTCATTTGTTGCGAGATAAACTCTTGATAATTATATTTATTTCAAATGAAGAGTGATTGTGATTTATTTGAATCAGATGAAGACCCGTTTACACTAGATATAAGATTCATTCTGAATGCCACAACAATTAGATTATTTTCTTCTGCGTATAAATCATCAATATTTCATTCAGTTAGATGAGATGAATCTGTGGTGTCTGATGTATATTTAGGAGTATATTTCACATCTTTATATAATTCAGTATAATTTCCTTTCACGTCATTTTTATTCATCTGCTGTTTGTTAATAATAAATATAGAATACATTTGTAATAACTCTAATAACGCAATAACTAACCCTCTCTTCTCTCAACAGGTATTGGTCTAGCTTTTGTTGTAACTAGTAACTTTGTATTAGCACCTATTGTACTGTTGCTCTCTTATGACATGTCGCTTATTGCTCCCTGAACTCTTGGTAAGTCGCTTTGGATAAAAGCGTCTGCTAAATGACTAAATGTAAATGTAATAACATTGTGTTTTATTAGTCTGTATTGTTTGTCATAAAGTTCTCATTTGGTCACAGTGTCTATCAAGACTGAAATGAATGTTAGCTCTGTTTATCGGAAACATGAACTGGATTTTACACCTAAAGATTTTAAATACATTTAATTCACTGATAGTTGAACTGTATAAGTGTGCATATTTGTGTTTGATCTAAAACAACATTGCAAATGAAATAAGTCAATCTCTCATGATGAACATGTTTTCAGTTTTCTGTTATTTTATTCGAATGTCTTTTATAAATATTTTGGTGGGGTCTAAACTAGAAAGTGTTTCATTCACAGGCTGAAATTCACGAAGTGAGTGTGTCTTGACCTTTTCTTTTATAAAATGTCTTCAAGAAAATATGGCTCCTCCCATCTCTGTCATGACCCCTCCTACATCCACTATGACCCCTCCCGTGTTGTATATGGCTCCTCCCACACCTGCTCCTCCCACAGTGATGAAGAAACAGATCTTGAGACTGAAAGTGACATCGGATGAGAACGTGAACGATCCTGAAGTGAAGAAGAAAGTTTTAGAGAAGGTGAACGTCACTTCTACCCATGTTTCAAACTCTCAGTTCGTGTTTATTGCTGATAGTTTCCTGTCATTTGTAATGTAACGTGCTGTAACACAGTGTGATGATGTTCAGATCCAGCAGATCTTAAAGATGAAGGGGTTGGACGGCAATGCCACACTGTCATGGAGAAATCAATCCGATTGGAACGTCTTCCAGACGTATCAGGAGTACACTGGATCAAATTGATCAAAAGATGCTCGTTTCATTCGTCACATCAGGTTTAGGTCATCAGCTTTGTTACATATAGAGTTGTTTTTTTAAATACAAAAATG